>JANVCC010000040.1:9862323-9898141 GCA_025345505.1 Todiramphus chloris collaris
CATGCTACTTTGAGCCTGTCTAGCAGGGCAGGAGGTGCCTGGGCACTCGTCATGCTACTCTGAGCCTGTCTAGCAGGGCAGGAGGTGCCTGGCACTTGTCATGCTACTCTGAGCCTGTCTAGCAGGGCAGGAGGTGCCTGGGCACTCAGACTTCTCTTTTGCGACTGAGTTTGGATCGGGGTGTCAGACTCGCACCAGAGGGAGGGAGGAGGAGGGAGGAGGAGGGAGGGGAGGCAGCAGAGCAGCAGAGTCTCCACAGCCAGCAGGCACTGAGGGAGTGCTCACTCAGAAGCAGAGACCCTGTGTGGGTGCTGCTGCTGCAGCAATCGGGGTTGTTAAAGCTGCTGGTGCGACCACTAACGCATCAGTCCCTGGCGCATGGTGCCGTTAGTGCAGAGGATCCTGGGACAGCTTTTGGGAAGGCAATGGGTGCAATGGCCCGAAAAGCTGAGCCCACCACACAAACAGGCTTTATTGCTGTTCAGCACCAAAGTGCGTTTAGCAGTTGTGTTTCTTGAATAATGGTTGTTGTTTGTGAATAGATTAATTGTGCCTATACCCTATTGCAAATCATATTTACATTACTGAGAATGTAGACAGAAGCTGCCATTAATTTTGGAGCACCTCTGATCTGCTAACAACTCTTCTTTATAAAAGATGTGTGCCTTGGGGTGTGGTTTCTCTAACTTTGGAAGCTGAGTAAGACCTTTTCTCGGGGAATATACAAGGAACAGGAATGTATGGCTGTGACTGGTAGGGCAGTGAATGATGAGTACTAAAGTGTGTTTTAATAAGCTTTGTGGAAAATATCTGGCATCTAAGTGTCATAGAATGAGAAAGACATTTCAGTCTTGAATTAATGAGTTTCATCTCAAAGCCAGTTCTGAGGCAGGCACAGATACGAATGTAAAACAGCATGTGTGTCTTACAAAGAACCCGATACCCTATAAAATGCTACACCATAAAGATACTAATAAAAAGCACAGCTTATTTCAGATTACATTGATATTAAGTCTCAGGAATACATTCAGAATTTCTTCTCTCTGTTGATAACCAGAATCCTTAAACAGCCTGTTCTGGAAGGGGAGCCTTGACAAATGGTGCCTACTGTTAAAAATAATGTCCAGAATCAGTGTCAGGATAAATGAATGAGAAGGTCCTACTCTGCTCGCAGAGAGCTGCATGCATCTGAACTCCGCCGAACGTTTGCTGCTGATGGGGCAGCACTTGCTGCAGGTTAACGAGGCAAGCAGCTACAATCGGGTGAGATCTGTATACAGGATTCTTTGAACCCACTGATTTCCCTTCTCTGGAAAAGCCAGTAGGGACCATGGTGGACTGGAAACAACAGTGGTTCTTTCAACTTTTCTGGCAATGCTTTAGGCTGTATTTCAGTCAGTTGTTATTTTGATAAACAGCCTACATGCCAAGACCTTTTCAGGTGAAGAAGTGCACACTCAGCATTTCCAGAAGCTGCAGCATCACATTTGTTTGGATGCAGAGTTCCTGTGATTTCATCTTCAGAAGCTGCTTAGTTTCATTATAATGTTGTTTTGTGCTGGTTGTGTTTTGAAAAGTTGGCTACTGTGATGGACCCAACCCATGATAGGGTTGAGAAAGGGTCAGTTTAGATACAAAACATCCAGAAAAAACAGCTGTGGGGCTCAGAGCTCACTGTGTCAGCTCTTTTTAGCACAGGCAGCGCAGCAGTGATAACACAGCACACACTTAGCAGAGAGAAACGGCACTTGCACCATCAGTTCAGGGTACGGCAGCTGTGTAACTTCTACAACCATGACCAACCAACCTGACCAAAGGAAGTCACTGGTGGAGGCAATCTCTAAATCAGGGGCATTCATGCCTCTATCCAAGTAGCAGCCAGACAGTATGGCCAGGGAGGTTGAGGCAAGACATTGCTTACTGGCAGATGATTTAGTTTGGTTATGGTGGGTTGTATCTCTTCTTCACCATTTTCTGTCTTCCAGTGATTGCCTCCAAGTAGTCAAAGATCGTAAAATTCACTAACAAAAAACAAGCTAAAATACGAAAGCCAGGAGACAAAAAATACACACATGGTACTAGAGAGGTGTCTAGTTGTTGAGCAAGCCACCAAGGGAATTAATTTAAATGCCAGGAGGTGCACGAGTTACCTGAAGCTGCTACTCCTTACCTCTGAGACAGTATCTGCTATGTCCTCATCCAACAGCACACCCAGGCATGCACTTAGCTCTGAGCACAAAAAGGAATGGTATTGACTAAGTGGAGGCTACTAATTCAGACACAGAAACCACACGGTTGCCTGCTCTGGAGCTGAGGTAAATGCTGGGCATAAGGGGAGCTGCCTTTCTCCCACTCTCCTCCTTATGCCCCCTGTTCTCACGCTGCCTCCCAGTCTGCGTGTGACTTAATGGGAGAGGAGCTTTGGAAGTGTAATTTCAAGCAGGTTAATTCAAGTTTTCAACAAAGAATTTAGCCCCAATGTTCTGGGTCAGATGCTACTCATTTTTTTTGTTTAGCTTTGGGAAGCAGAGGAATTAATCAGGCTGTAAGTACACTGATGTAAAAAGAGCTGGAGAGGAAAAAAAAAATTAATAAAAGCTACAGCGCTAACAAATACTGAACTAATGACCTTTGATATATGAAGCAAATGCTTCATCCACTCGCCTATACAATGTTTCATTACCAGCCATGGGAATTTACAGGTGTTAAATTAGCTGCAAGATAGCTCCCATATTGTTGCCTGACTGTAATAGAACATATTGAAAAAGTTAATAAGGAACTGAGCAGAGAGGCTGCAGAATTCAGACAAAACCCACTTTCCAGTTCAGTCTAAGGTCTTCATCAAGCTAAATTCCAGTATAAGCTGCGATTCTGTGTAATTCCTAAGCCTGAAGGACAGCAGCCACCAGAGAAGTACCTACTGCCAGAGAAATGAAGCCACGAGAGAGATGACAGCAAAGGGGCCCTGCACTGCTGTACTCAGACATCACATTGACTTATCTTCTCCCATGGTTTTGAAACCTTTTTTACTACAATCAACAGATTGTCGTGCTTTGGCCCACTGCTCAGGGTAATTATTGTTTCCTCTCTTGAAGATAAAATAATTTTTTAAAAGCAGAATGCGTTACAGCTGGGGGCAGGAAGGAGAGATGAAGCGGGCTCGAGATTTTACATAAATAGGACTCTGACACTTCACTGTCTTGTCCTTAAAACAAGCTTTGGTGTCTTCAGAAATTCCTTGGGATTGATCACCCAATCCTCAGATTAAACACCCGCTTTCATGTAGTAATATGAAAAATTTAGCAGCACCAAGTCTTCAGTACGCATCTCGTATACATCAGAAATTGTGGAGTGCTGGTGCCATCAAGGGCAGCAAAAACTGCAAGAAAAAGCGTGTGGGAGGGAAGAAAAAACTAGAGGAGGAGTTTCAGGAAGCCTCGTTAAAGTCCCGGTGTGTGCTCAGGGCACTCCCGGGCATTTCTGTTGCCCAGACCATAGTGTCACAGGCCAGTTTTTGCGGCGAGAGAGGAGATAAGGGGGTGGCTCATTCTTCCAGAGGCACTTGATAGGAGAAACAGTCAAACCAAGAGGCTTTGACTAAATTTGAACAGAAGCAGCAAATACAAAAGAAAAGCAAGGTAGGGAGAGCAGATTCACCTGGCTGTTCCTCTGCCCAATTTGTGTATGTGTGTGAAATCAATTCTCTGGCTTTGTTTGCACACCAAGCTTGAATGGCTTCACCGCCAGTGAAGGTGGGGCACTTCTCCAGTGGAGATGGAGAGCCTTCAACTGGACAGTGGGAACGTGGAGTAGATCACTAAACTAATGAGCAATTATAGCTCTAATTCAGGGAGATGAGACCACAAATCAAAGCAAAGGAGCTGGGGTAGGAGGGGAGGGTGCAGCTGTGTCCATCTGCTGACATTTGTGTTGCTGACTTCATACATTCTCCTCAGTGCTACAGAGAAGCCACATGTTGTTCTGCAAATATAGTGTTCGTTTTCCATAAACAACAGTCATACAGTAATTTTAAAGCTAAATTAGCCTATGTGCATCATGCACCGTCCTCCTGTAAAGAGGCAAAAATGTAGCAGATGGGAAAATATAATAATTTTATGATAGTTGCAACAAGCCAAGAAACTATAAAATGGCAGCAGATAGGAATTAGAATTATAAAATGTATGCAGTGTTAGCTCTTTTCAGTGGTGCGGAGCTGGTCAGTGAAACCAGGAGACAATAACCAAAAGTCCCAAAGGCAGCAGCCTCTGATTCCCACCCCGTACACCACTTGCACCCCAGGAGAGACAGCAGGATGCCCCAGATTTGTGAGGGGTACAGCCAAGGTGGACAATAATGAGCATCCCAGCGCCGTTTGCTTGTGGAGAGCTCCCAAGCATGGAGGAACTGTTCTGCATTTGCGATTTCCTGCTGCTTGGGGTTGCCTTGCTGACCCCTCTCCTGGTAAATGAAACACCTCTGGCAGTGCAGTGAGTTTGATTAAAAACCAGGAAATATAGGAGGTAAGACGTTTTTCAATAATGTCTTCGAGACTGCGGCCTGAGCCCTTGGCCCCTAACTCACCAAAGTCCAGGAAGAGATGGGGTAAGTAAGAGATGGGTGCTCTCATCCTTCCTTTGCTATGAAATCAGGTTTGGAAAGTATCTCAACTGTTTATCTTTCTCCTGGTTTATTTTTTTGGGGTTTTTTTTTGTTTTGTTTTTTTTTTGTCTGTGTTTTAAACAAAAGCTCTATATGATTTTCTATTACAGTGTCTCCTGGGGGTTTGCATTTTCTCTGCTCTTTAGCACTGAATCACAGTATCTTACATTTATATGGTACCCGAAGGATCCCCAAGCATGCAGAAATTATAAGCCAAATTTTGCTCTTGGAAGCATGAGCTCAGCTCATACCACAGTTAATGGGAGGTGAGCACAAACATCTAAAGGGAAGAATTTGCCCTTTCAGACAAAGAGGGATCGTTTCACCCACTGCTGAAGCACAGCTGCCTGTGAGGCAAAACATGGCAAATGGTTAAAGGTTCAGACCTAGGAGGTGCTGATCTCTATCAGCTCTTGAAGACAGCGAGACCTAAGGATAGTCAACACCAGCAGTGGGGTGCTGAGCTGTGTTTCATTTGTCTCGAGGCACTGTCTCATCAATACGCAACTTTCCTGGCTTTTGCAGTCTAAAAATTAGAGGGCTCTTAAAATTAACTTTCTTTGTTTCTATTTTGAACCGACTTGGACTTTTCAACTTGAATCATTTCATTTAGGGGCTTTTTAAGGCCAACGTTTGCAGACTGGGAAGCCTGAATAAAGCCCTTTGGCGGTTGTGCAGAAACCATCATGTCAGAGAGCTGTGCTCGTTCTACTTGCACGGCTGACGGGAGATTTATTTGCACACTTAGTAATTCTGTGTTGTTTTGTTTTGGGTTGGTTTTATTCTTGCTGTAAAGACCTTCAGGTGGCACAGGCAGGTGATTGGAAAGGGAGTTTAAGTTTCCTTCGCTGGTACTGAACAGGGTGTAAGGTGAGATGATGGTGGCTCATGGCACATCAAGCTGGCCGATGCACTCCCTGCCTCTCATCCACTGCCCGATGGCTCAGAGAAGCAGAGAGGCAGATCACAGGTTTAAGTCCAGTGTCCAGCACACCAGCTAGCAAAGGAGAAAATCCCCGCCCATGCGCTTGTTTTCCTTCAGTTTTGCTAGCGATGGCTGAATTTCCCACTGCTCTGTCTGAGTTCTTTTTTGGATAACCCACCCCCAAGATGCAATCCAGATGCGTAGCCAAGTGCCTTAAACCTCTGAACTGACTAAACCAAATTATATAAAATCTTCTGAGTTTGCAAAATTGAGTTGGGAATCTCAAGAAAACAGGCGTGCTTAGGGGATTTCCAGCGTTTCCTCCTCCTCCTCCTCAGGTTGGCAGTATCACAGAGCAGCCTCTTCCCGTGGTGTTCTGGCACTCAGGGGCTCCATCCCAGCCAGCAGAGTCATTTGCAAAGGTGCCCAAAGTTAAAAAATTATGAGGGGGGAAAATGTTATTTGGCCTCTTCAGAGCACAGAAAGCTTCTTTTAAGCATGGGACAAAATGGTGGCTTATTATCCAGACAGGTCCTCCTTTCCCCGTCTCTTCATGTGATGGTTAAATAAGGAGACTAGTGCTGGAAAGCAAGACCAAAGGCTTTTTTTCTTCCAGTTTCACTAGTGAATGGACATTAACCAAAAGCTAAGAGCCATATTGAAGGAAAATTGGAATAAGCCAAGACCAACTCTCATGAAAGGTGTCCCGCCCTTCATTAGTGTAATTAAAACCCTGAGGGCAAACCTAAGCACTGGGAGCACCTGAGGGAAGTCTCGGAGTCTCAGCTACCAGGTGTCATTGGCTAGGGCAGTTTGGTACTTCGCTGAATGCAAAAGTATCTCCACTCGCATTTGTAGAGGAGCTCCAACTCTCTCCCTCCAAGATTGTTGCTTTAATCAGACTAAGCCAGGGCCAGGTCACCTAATACATTTAGGAGCTGCACCCATTCCCATCCTCTGACCTAATTCTGCTGCTGGGAGTGCAAAATCCCCTGCTGTGCTTCGAGCAGGGATGTTCATACTCCACTGCTCCAAACTCCACTGGTTAAGACTTATCAGCAGCACCTGGTAACTGGCCTGAGGATTGCTGCCAAACCAGTGCAAATCCACAGGAACTGTTTCAGTTCAAATCCGAGGGCTGAGCTGAATAGGAGCGTGCGTGCACACACGCACAGGGCTGCTGTGGCTTGGCAGATGAGCTGCAGCTCATTAAGTTGCAATAACTCAATCACCCACTATCATCCCAATCTCTATTCTCTAACATGGTGGTTTGATTTTTTTCAAAGGATGGGGGAGAGCTTGCAGGTCCCACGGGCAGTGGTGGGGCTTGCAGGTGCTCCAGCCTTCTGAAGATCAAGGAGCTTTGTACAAATGGCTAAATATAGTCCTGTGCCTGGTTCGGGGTACCCAGGTTTCAACACCCTGGCACTAACCTCCTGCATCAGCAGCAGCCATGGTGCCCATGTCAGAAGAGCTAGTGGGATGAGCACTTGTAAAGCAAGCACAAAGAAACAGGCTTGGTTTTGAACTGGGAAATGCAATACTGGCCCAAATCATGGGGGATGGGGCAGGGGGGGGACGGGGAGGGGGGGCCTGACCTCGGTGTGACTCCACAAACCCTAATGTCTATTTATCGTTGTCATTCTGAGCTCTCTCTTCAGGCTTACAAATGCAATGAACCAGTTTCCCTGAGATCATGTTTTAAATATACTGCCCTGGGGCTACTCTTTAAAATTCAAAACACTGGAGGACACACAGAGAGGGCGTTTGGAATCATTTTTTTTTTGACAAGCAGAAATTCTCCTTGACAACCTGAAAGGTGAGCACTGGGAAGCCCTGAACCCCACACACGGCGCAGCACAGCATCAGAACAAGACCACAAAAATGCAGTTTTCTCATAAGACACTGACTTTTCATCTGTGCAATTTGCCCACAAATCTGAACCACATTGCGGAAGGTTTGGAGAGGAGATAGACTATTTTCACAGCCCGCCTTCAGCAAGCTGATGAAGCGTTGGTGCTGAGGTCCAGAAAGCCCCAAAGCAAGCTAGGGAAGAGTTCAGATGATGGGCATCCTCCTTTCCCACCTTATGCGCTGGCCCTTCAGGCCAGGGATTTGATGCGTGGGCAGAGGAAACACAGGCAGCTGGTGGCCTGTGCCCTCCCGTAGAGCACTGTGCCTTCGTCCCAGTCCGTGCAGGGCTAAGGCAAACTGGCACCGTTAGAGCAATGATTTCAGAGTTCAATCAAAGCTCTGCCTTTCTGCCAGCAGCCATCCCAGTGGACGGACCATATACCTCTAAGTGCTGCTCACTTGCCCTCTAAAAGGGAGAAACTAACTTAGAAAAGCAAAACTAAAAAAAAAAAAGCTGTTAGGAGTTATATTACCTGCAACAGCTGAATTTAATTAGTACCGCAATCACAACAAATATTTAAAAGGTCTAAAAAGCCGTGAAGGGAAATGTGCTTTCCTCAGAGACAGCCCCGTGGCTCGCGCGCTCCGTGCACGGCAGAGCGCTGCCACGAATGACTCACGTTGGAGACGCTTCACACAACCGTGGGGTTTTGGAATCACAGCCTGAGCTGGAGTATGGAGGCAGGAGGTGGGAATTTTGGTACAAAGCAGAATTTTCTTGACCTGTGGCCATGCCCTTTCCAACCTCTGGCCCGTTTCGAGAAGCCTGGTCTGTTGTACTCTGTGTACTCTGCTCACTGCGAGCTCTCCCTTAGCTCTGCCTCCAGATGGGAGGAAAGTTTCTTTTTCTCCAATGAGATTAAACCTGAAAAATCAGCAACAACAAGCAGCAGGTAGAAGTTCTGCTCAAGACTCGAGAGCAGCACAGCAGCCTCAAGGGAGACACTGGGAAATACCGGGTAAGTTGAGCCATTTCTGTTCCAGCCCTGGGCTTTGGATGAGGTGGGATGCGGAGACTCTCTGCAGCCCTCTCCTCATCACACATATCGAATCAGGTAGAAACAAAAGATGTCTGGCCAGTTGGGTAACACCAACACCTTTATTCTTGCCAGGTTTCCATTGTGTGTGTGCATATATGTGTGTGTGTACTATACCCTAAAAGTGTAAGGGCAACAGATCTCTCCTAGGGAGGGGCCAGCAGAAAACAGTCTCAGCATCTCTTAAAAACCTCATGGTAGGAAAGTATTCCTGGTGGGGAGGTGGGCCTCACAGCCTTGGGGACTCAGGTGATGTGGGTTGTGACATCGTGCCAGAACATGAACTTGGAGCATCCAAAGAGTTATATTAGTGATGTCAGAGCAGTTTTGCAGCCCTGACTCCAAACAGCTCAAATACTTCTTTATCACCAGTACGACTGCACTACACCTCATTATCTGAGCTTGCTCCCCAGTATTCATGACCATTGCAAAGGGTCAATGACCAACATCATTCTGTACCATACTGGGTGCCAAGCCCAGTCCTTGCAAAGTTACCGCATCCAGGGGTATTTTCTCCTTCCCTGAAGAGTCCCAGGGCAACTTCTGCTAAATCATACCCAGGATCATGAATTGCAGGGGACTGGGGAGACCTGTTGTTGTGTGGGGAGCATCAGGCAATGAGCTCGATTTGTCACTTGCTTCTTGCATCCTTCCACCCATACTGCCTCTGTGGACACCCTGCTGGGAGCACCCATCATAGCGGAGAGGCTGCAGTAGGATGAGATGTTGTTGCAGGCAGCAAGGACATGGTTCTAGCAACAGCTGCTCGCTGCGCTGCGTCTCTCAGAAGTGAAAGATGAGCTTTCAATACCCTACCAGAGCAGACGTGGAAACATGCAGCAAATGAGCAAAAGGCCAAGCAGAAAGGCTGGCTGCCCGGCAAGGAGCTGGGATATTTACTAGCCTGGGATGATAAAAATCAAAATAGCTCCACGTCTGAGCAAACAGGAGAAATAAACAGTGCAAGTGATGAAGGCAGCGGAGGCAGCCTGGGAATATCTGGTGTTGCTTGTTGCAGCCTCTTCCAGAAACCACCACGTCCATGGAAAGCGTCTCCTTCATGGCAGCAAGCTCTGCAGGGTCCCTGTTTGGGGTCGAAGGAAACCCAGGTCTCTGGGAAGGAGCAAGTGGGTTCCTGCATCACATATTGTGGTGGGGCGAATTCCTCCCCATGGCTGCACTCCCAAATCTCCCAGACTCAGCAGGAGAGGAAGGGAGGTGGATTTCATGCCACACACAGGTTCACTGCCCTGCACAAGCTGCCTGGACCTTGGGTCTAAACAAGAATCAACTTCCTGTTATGTCCTGATTTATTTCTTAAGTCAGATGGATGAGTAGGAGTGGGGAATTTGAGGGGGTTTTGGTTTATCTCCTGTTCCTGTTTCCTGCTGCATCTAAGCACATCACACTGTGCTGTTGATCTAACCCAGCTACTCTTGCCTCAGAGCAAGGAGGTGGAAGAAGGACTCCAGGCTTGTGCTGTGTAGCAGCGTCTCCAGGAGGTCTCCTGAAGCTCTGTGCTTTGGTCCTTCTTCCTTGGGGCACTGTACCACAGCTTGCCCAGGATGCCCATGTGCCACATGGGACATGGAGACCTCTGGCTGCTGCCACATCACACACATAGAAAAAGAGGCATTTCTCTGCCATGTGGTTGATGAGATGCTGGTAACTGCCTGGTGGACAAGGATCCAAGTAGTCCAAGTCCTTCCTAAAATAAGAGTTGGGGTCACTTGCAGAAATGGAAGAGAAAGGGGCTTTTTAGCTGCTCTCTGATTCTGTTTTAATGAAAATATATGACATGGTATGTGATTTAGCATGCTCTACATACCAAAAATGAAGTGAGTATAAAAGAGTCATCTGTCTGGGGACGCAGACTGCTAAAAAAAGAACCAGAATGGGGCAAAAGAACCGTGCAAATAGTTAACTTAAACAAGACTCGGTTTGGTGCAGCTTGGCTCTGTTTACAGCCAACACTTGGGAGCTCTGGGCAAAACCGTATAGCACTAGTTATAGGCTCATCTTGTCAGCTTAGAGATGGAAAAGACTTACTAGGTCATTGAGTCCATCCCACCTGCCAGTGAAGGATTGTTCCCTGCAGAATTTTCTCTATTGCTTTGTACAGTCCAATTTTAAATGATCCAAGCGATGTGGTCTCAGCCACTTCCTTGGGGAGACTCTTGCACAGATACATTTTGTTTAACTCAATCCTTTAAATGATTAACCCTTTTCTTTCCCAATTCACCTTATGTTTGCATTTTATGTTCCAGCTCTCTGAAACATGAAGTTTCATTTTATGTTTCTGATGTACTGCACTCACACAGTTATGGCCATACAACCATCACTGCTTCCTGCTCTGAAACACAGCATCGTGTCCAATGGCTAAAACCATGGTAATAATGTAATGAAGAAAAAAACCCAACAAGTTTGCTTTAAGCATAGATGTGAATGAGCCTCCTCAAGCCCACAAAGCGTTTGGTATGACATGGCTATCAGCACGACGTGGATGCTCAGGTATGTTCTGGTTTGGTGGAAAATGAACTAGTTTCTAGCTCAATATATTTCACCTTCACAGATAGGAGGTAAAGTCAATGTAGTTCAGAACATGATGAAGTTTTGCATTCTGGCAAACTCATCTGAGATTATTTCTGTTACTTAAATTCCACAGGGCAAAATTTAACCAATAGACAAGCCCAGCTTGTATTTTGCCCAGCTCAATGAAAGTGATTCTCTAAGAAAAATAAAATTCTAGCTAATGACAGGCTTGTGCTAGGTATCAGGAATAAAAATCCTGTCCCAGCTCCTCATGATTCCTCTGCCTTTCTCTCATTCCTTTCAGCATTCATTATGAAGTGCACCATAAATACTCATGGTTAACTATAGGCACAGGGAGCTGCTTCAGTTGCTGACACAACTCAGCAGCTCCCGTGGAAGCGTGTGAGAACGGACCCCTGGCGAGAGGGTGAAGGAAGGGACTGATGCGGGATTCTTGAACGGAGGTTTTGTGGTTTCTTCTTCACAACTGCAAGACACAAACCCAGGACATGTAGCAACGAGACTTGAGGAGTTGCCAAGGATCCCATACAAGAAGGACAGGTTATAGAGCAGCGGTCATCCCAGAACGTAACAAAGGGTGTTGCAGTACCTTGCTGATTTCCCACGCATCAAACATAAGGGATTGTTCCGTTAATCTCATAATCCATAGGAATTATGGAAATCGTGCTGTGTACCTTTCTGGGAAGGAAATTTTGCAGAGCTAAAGGTACTATATTTTATCAGACGACTTGATGTAGATGAAAACAACCTGCCCAGACTCTAGACCTACAGGACCGATATGTAAGATATTACTTGTGTCTGAAAAGTTGGGGGTGTTATTCCCCCAGCCCGTTGTGGGGGGGACGCAACTGTTACTGTTTTAGGACGCCCTTTTCCCTTACACAAAAAGCAAACAGGTCCTTCCTGTTCAAATGCTTTTTCCTGTAAGTGAGCGTCAACAGAAGGAGCAGAGGGTGACCTGTGAGGGAGGCAGTCCGAAGCACGTGTTCTCTCTAAGGACCTGCAGCCTGGTTTGTGTTTGAAATCTTTGTGATCTGTGTGGAAAACTTGCAGCACAAATAATTCTGGGCTGGTATTGGGGTTTATTGATACAAAGAGGCATACAGGTTGAGCAGGGGATCAATTAACATCGGAAAACGCACAGGAGCCCTGAGCAGTGCACCAGGATGATTATTTCTGTACACACAAATACACACAGCCAACCCTGTTCATACCAATCACATTTTCCAACACACTCTGAGCTGCCAGTTCTTAGAGTAAAATATCTGAGCAGAGTGTTGAGCAGCTCCCCACCTCAAGCAGCAGCGCCTGTAGGAGTTGGTGACCTGACCAAGGGAGCACTGACACAGCCTTGACGTAGCTAAGGCCATCGCTGCCAGACACTGACCTACAGCAAAAGGCTGAAGGAAGGAGGAAATTAAAGTGATGTGGAACTTGTAAAGAAAAGCAGGAGATGGCAGAAGCAACCTAATAACTGAGGCAGCCAGATGGTGAATCATAATCAGACGGTAACTTCAAAGCAATGTGTTTGGTTAAATTTTTCTTCACTCAGGGATGGTGTGAATAAGGTGAGTAGGATTTGTTCTGTTCAGTGAGGCCATCACTGCTTGTTTATTGCATGAAAGCCTCTGGACACCCAGCATAGTCACGGTGGCACCTTGTTATGCCAGTAGAGTTCTTGAGATTCCCGTGTTTGCCCACCTCTGGAAGTAGAGAGACAGAAAACTGATGGGAGAGGCTCTGCCAGGATCCAGAATGTGGGGTTTTAATATCAGACAAGTTATATTCCTGAGATACAATATATACATATTGATATAAATACTAATATGTTTACATTTTGTTGTCATTTGTTGCTTCTGAGACCTCTTCCCCAGTTACCCAGTTGTTGATCAAAACAGCGGAGGTGTCACACACAAAGACAATTTTAGTTCCTGGGCATTGCAACGAACACTGAGAGGCTTTATAAGGACTGTGCTCCCTCTTCTGCTAGGACCATCTCAGATGACACACACCCATAGCTGTCCAAAGTGCCATGCCTGCTACATTCTTCACTCATGTAGGTCTGTGCGATGCATGGAAATGTCTTTGTGTGAAGAGTGGTTTCTCACTCTAGGTAGGCGAATGAAAAGCAGTGGAAACCATAACCTTCTGCTGGGTTTTGTTTGTTTGTTTGGAAACTCCCAAACCACAGAGCCTGTTTTTAAGAGGGAGGATCAGGAAGTGGTGGAGAGGGAAAGCTGGAAGGTAGGCAGAAGGTGAGAGCTGAGGAGGGGAGGGGACTCCCGGGCGGAGAAGGAGAACCACGTGAGAGGCGGACTGCTCAGGAGCAAGCTTGGCTGCCAGTGAGCACCCGGCCCCCAGCTGCAAGGAGCTGCTGGTAGGGGATGGGGCGAGGAGGCCAGTACTGCAGGAACGTGTGCCAGGTTGAGAAGGGAGAGGGGAGATGAGGTCAGGGAGGTACTAGTGGGTGGAGTGGGTCCCAGGAGAGAGATCACATCCAAGAGTGCAATTTTGTATAAGCCAGAGTGAGAGATGAATTATTCTGTTTAGTGCAACACAGATAACAGTGAAGGAGACTGAGGCTGTCTCTGAATAAGGTTTCCTTACTCTGAGCTTTCTGACAGATCACCTTTTATTGCCTTGTCTATAGACAAACAAACAGATAAATAACCCTGTGTCTCTCCCCCAAGCCTCCTTATCATAAGGGTGTGAGTAAGCCTTGGTACCTGGGTCCAAGTACACACTCCCAGCCTCCTGGGATGTCCATCACACTATCCCATTCAGATCTACATGCATCCTCAGTACTTGGACATACCACCGCTGTGGGCTGTTCCATAAACTCCACACCACTTTCCATGGGAGAGCCTCTAGGTGTACTTCAGTGGGGCCTCCTACAGTCAGTAGTAACCTGGTGAGCTCCTGTGAGCTACATAGAGAAGCTGTGTATCAGAAGGAAGAAGGTTCTCCAGTGTAGCAAGATCTTTCCAAACTTCAGTTCTGTTAGCGATCAGTTATTAATTCAATCACCAAGGGGTGGAGGTGGCCCAGCCATTACCAGTTTGTTGGGTATTGAGCAGAACAAACCTGCTGCAAAGAACCAAACATTGTTTCGTTAACTCCTCGGCATTTCATCTGAGCTTTCCCCATCTACCCAGACCCCTCTCGGTTTCACTTGGAGCAGAGCATACGGTAGAGCACTGCCTCTTTATTCTTGTACGAAGGTGGAGGTGCATAAGAGTTGGTAGCAGGACCCCCAATCTCAGTGTGCTAGATAAAGCATTTTGAGGCTTAGGAAAGAGTTGATGTAACAGTGACAGTCAAGATTAGACAGCCACAACTGTGTAAACACTCTGCTGCTGCTGCTAGCTCACAGCTCTGTGTAGGGCCAGCAAGTCTCGCTAGCTCCACGATGTGTGAGCTTTGCCATCCTCTGCTAAGTCAGTGAATCCAACGGATGAGGCTTTGTTCCCAACACACCTCCTTCCACTACAATCAAGTTTCAAGCTTTTGAAGGCATTTAGTATAATGGATGGGAATCAGGGAGCTAAATATTCTTGAGGATCCTGGCCTAAGGCCACAGTTGTTCAGAAAAAATTTAAACATGTGCTTCACTGACAGCCATTGGTGTTTTCCTTCACAGAGGGACTTACCCAGGCAGTTAAGTCCTTTCCTGAGTGGCTTCTGGCTGTGCTCTTGGCCCAAGCCCCTGAGGGCTCAGCTGTGGTTACCGCAGCTAACAAGTTCACTAAGCAATAGTAACCACACGTGTGTGTGCCCTTCAGGGCAAACCCAAGCTCATCAGGTCTAATCACCTTCCCCAAGGCCTGAGCTGACTTGCTATGACCTGTTGAACCACAGCTAACTCCACCATCTCTTCCACAAGGGATGCTCAGGTACTGGCTCCTGGACGGTGCAAGGGGAGCCAGGAGCTCTCGTGAGGCAGCTATTGGGGCAGCATCACTCAGCTGGGGGACAGTTACAAGTGCTTGTAGGGCACATGTACATGGCTGAGCAACCATGAGGTTGCAACCATGCTTGCCCTGCTCACCTGGCTGAAGGAAGGCACTCCCAAAAGATGTTGCCGCCTGACAATTTCTGCTTGGCAAAATGAAATCTGTTAGTCCCTTCCCTTCAACAAATGCTGTCCACGGGTTCTTGGCCCCTCCAACAGCCTCCAAGCTGAGCCTGCTCCTCCAGACACAGCACAAAATGCTGCTCCTCTTGTGGAAGCAAGAGGGCTGCCCATGGGGAACATTTCCTGGGCATTACAACTTAGATTTGAGAAGAGAGGAAGGGCTGAGTGTGATGAGTGGGCTTCCTTACTTCACCAAACTCCCATGATTTTAACATGACTCTTCAGGTTTTAAGCACCCAGAAGCCAATCCCTTCATTTGTATGTGCAATACCCAGTGCAACAAATGGTGGTAACAAACCAATGGATAAAGCGCATGTTGCTCCTACACCACAAGCGTTGAAGTTAGTAAAGGTTAAATAAAATTCACCACCCTGCAGATACAAGGTGCCAACCTTCAGCTGAGATGCAGTAGCAGCAATTTGGACCCTCATAGCAGGTATAAATGCAAAGCAAAATGGGATACTACTGCAGCTTGAGGTGCACATCACCAGTTGTCATATCTCAGCCAACAAGCCAGAAGTCAGGAACTCCTGACCTGATGCAAAAAGCACCAAATGCTCTTAATCCCTTCCAAAGGGAACGGCAGAGTCAGCACAATCTTACCTACACCCAGGCTCCAGCCAGTCAGCTCCGCATTGGAAAATCCTATTACCACCCATCGAGACACCGTTAAACAATTTCCCAGATCGCATGCGGGCTGCACAGGAGCCCAGGCTGCAGCAGCAGCTCTTCCACTCTCACAGACTCTGCCTGCCTGGGTCACACGGAGGCTTTCCAAACCTGTTAAATCTACCCAGTTCAGTAAAGCATCTTTTCTGACCCAGCCAGGCTGGGAAGTGTGAGCGCTCAGCACCACCTACAACCAGGCTTGCTCCTAACCTGGGAATTTTTTGGCCTGCTACATACTGGGCCATGAAAATACCAAACATACCATGCAAAGTGCTGTGCATCTCAATGCTTGCTTGGCTTGAGGTGGAACTCTTCCCAAAGCAACTATTCCAGGCTTGCATATAAATTAAAGCTCATAAATCAGTGGAGAAAAAATCTTCTCTCTGGAAATGGCCAACTTGTTAGAAGGGAGCTAAAGGCTACAGACGGTTTTCAATGGAGCCTTGCTGGCTGTCAAGAATGCGTGAGGCAGTGAAGTTGTTTGGGTTGGGAGCACGAGTCGGATTTTTCTCCCCTCTTTTGAGGACAATGAAATGTAACAGCTTTCCTTCCCCTCTGAGCCACGCCGAGTGACCCGAGCTGGGAGACAACTGCACAGATACAATCTCTGGAAATCATGAAGTGACTGAAGAATGGCTGAGGAGTTCTGAATAACTAACTAAAGTCCTCTGTGTTTTCTTTAGCAAGTAAAGAAAATACTTTTAGTGTTTTAGTGTGACTTCTGGGGTCAAGGGGGAATCTTGAGTCCAAATACAACAAACCAGTGTGGAAATTGCTGCCAAGAGTCTGATAGTTAGGCTGGGAGCTTGCCGTGAGGCTCAGATGTGCGAATACTGCTCACGGAAGGCGGGCTGAGTTTGAGGTTTTACTTAGATCATGGGAATCTGGACTTGCTGTATGTCCTTGCTTTTGAAAAACTGAGTGTGCTGAGTGCCCCTCAGCAGCCCCTGGAGACGGCAGGTGACGATGTTCCATCGCTCTCTGGAGGTGGAGGAACACCCACGAGTCTAGTGTCAAGTCTTCACATCTCCCAGCACACGCAGACACATCAAGGACAGCGAGCACAGGGTCACTGCCTAGCAGCCTTCCTTGCTACAAAACGCATCTCCCCTTTGGGACTCTCAGATCTGCTTCAGTGCACCTGAAAATACAGTGCTCCCAAACTGTTAACCACGGGACAGTGCCGAGCAGCTCGACCCGCTGCCTGCTGCAGCTGGTTGCATCGCCACCCAGCTCATGACAGCATCACCAGTTTATTAAATCCTTTTAGGAAACAGGCGATCAGCACGGAGTGATGGGATCAGGGTCACAAAGCGTGTTAAAGGACAAGCCAGGAGCCAGACTCACATGTGGGGGCTGTGGAGATGGATGGAGGTCCATGGAGGCTGAGGCTGGGTATTTTTTCACTGCAGTTTCTGACTCTCATTTCATTGTTTCTGAAAAGCCAAAGACCATTCTGCTTTCACTAGTGTCTTCCCTAAAGAGGGTGCTTCAGGTTTCCTTCTGTGTCTGCCATGATAAGAGCACCAACAACTGTGACAGAGAAAATAATAGTGTCCAGGGGAGCACATCAGCACTGATACAGTATAGATGTGACCTGAGAGGAATTAAAAGGCTCAAGCAAGAAACAGGAAAAGAAAAATTCCTATTTCTCAGCTGCCTGATTTTTGATGCTTTTTACTATTGGAATTGCCATCTCTACCCATACCCCTTAAAGTTTCAATCTTTGTTTGGCTCGCACTGTTAAAAGAGAGACAATCTTCGGGTGACGTATTCTAAACGAAGTTAAAATTAATAATTCTACTTCAAATACACATTCAAGAGATTTTCCAAGAGGTTTTTCTTGCTTATTTGCTTAGGCAGTAAATGAATGCTTGTATTAGCACATCCTCCAGAGACACACGAGACCTGGTTCCAATTTCATGTATCCCACCTGTCTTCATCAACAGGAGTGGAACAACCCTGTTGCCGTAAAGAGCAGATCTGATCTTCAGAGGCGCATGCCATTCATTATTGCTGTAGCCACGGTGGGCAGCTCTTAGACTGGTATAGCTGGAAAAAGCAGATAAGCTCTCAAGCATACAAGGGCTTCTGCTTTTCTGGTGTCATCAGAGTTATCCAAATAAAGGATATTAACTTTCTCCTCAAAATGATCTTTGATATTGATAACATTCAGCCACATGAAGTCCAGATTACATGAACTAGAATGTGTATTTTGTCTTATTTTCTGTCTTATTGTCTTATTATTGTCTTATTACTGTGTCTGCAAATGAGGAGCACCCAAGGGTTCCCACAGTGTTCTTTGTACCTCTTACTGCACAGCTTCATCACAAGGCCATCTGCTCTCAGAGAGAAAGCCAACAGCTGAACATACCATGTACCATGAAACAGCCTCCAAAGGACAGTAGTGGGCAAATGATACCCTGCATCTGCTCAGCTCACATTCATTTCTAGCCACCTAAGGTTTGGCTGAAACAGCCCTTCTAAACCCAAATACATATGTTGGCTGAGAGGCACCAGAGTAAAGTAGCCTAACAAACCAAGGCAATTGGTTTTAATAAGAATCTTGGCTTGTTTTGACAATGCACTGAATCTTCACATTGGCACCACGTATGTTTTTTTAGGAAAATGTGTGCATCTTTGCAGCGCTCAGCAACTGAATCCCCTCTTTGCTTCATGGAAAGGGTTTCCTGGCTATCCGCTTTCTAATGTATTCCAAGTCCCTCGCAGCTGATTGTTGTCTGGGCTGGAAATACTTTTGTATTAAGCTCAGCAATTTGCCCCCGTTGCATTGCGTACTGTATGCGGGCTGGTGAGCGGGGCGGGCGGGTCGCAGGCTGGGTCCTTTGTGTTTCTTAATGGGCTTGCAGAAGTGTGCAGGGCTGTGGAGGCGTTTAGATGCTTCCTGCATCACGTTGTGCAGATGTGTTTGTAATAGCTACGGAAGCGGCTGTCTCCTGCTACCCAGCCTTATTACAGGCAGTAGCAATACTCCCAGAGTTCAAAGGCATTTCATGCTCACTGAGCGTTTTTCAGCAAGAAATCTGAGATTAAATAAACTTGAATCCTCCCTGAGGAGAAAGCAGAAGATGGAGGGAGAGGAGCTGACTCTCCTCTGCACAGCATGCATCTCGGTGTACCTTGGAAAACACCCAGGCGAGGTGCACCTCAAACCCACACCTGGCCAGGACGTTTTGCTACTGGGGCCAGATTTATGCCAGCTACAATGCTGTGGATTTTACTGGGTTTGTGCCAAGGCTGCCAACCTGCTCAAAATCTGAAAGTCAGTCAAAATGTTTTCTAGCCTTTGTCCTAACATCTCTGGGCTGACTTTCAAGGGGCTGGCTGAAGACAGGATTTACATTGGATTTGCAGCTTTTCTCCCATTTTCATCTGTAAAAGGTGATGTTAGTTTGTCACCAACAGAAACATTTAGCTTTTAGTGAGTACAGGCACAAGATGCCATCTCACTACAAAGAGTAGCTGCTGACCTGCTCATTAGCAGGAGACCACATTCTGCTCTTGTGATGAAGAAGCACTGCCCAGGGCACATCAGCAGCCACGGACAGAAAGGTGACTCTTGAGTGCTGCTCATCCAGGATTCAGAGAGCACGAAGAATCAAACCGGTTGATATTCCTCCTCTCTCTCCCTGACAACTCTGCCCCTGTGGGAAAAAGAAAATACTAGAGTCATAAAATTGACTGAAGTGTTGTTCCTGCTAATGAGGGACATTCTCACAGTCTCAGCTGGTAGAGCACTGTCCTTAGCAAACTGCAAATGCCATTCCTGGGCACCCTCCACTCCCCAAGACAGGGTTGGGCACAGGCTGCCTAGACAGCGGCCAAACACACGAGCTGGGACATTTCACGCTGGCATGTCTGCAAGACCGAGGTCTGGAGGTGAGACCGTTCCCAGGAGCTGGGGAAAGCTGTGTGCTCAGCTGCCCAGTTGGAGCTCAGCATCATCAGGTTTGTGAAGGTGTCTGTGCTCCTAAAGATGCAGATAACTGTGCAGATGTGACCAAGAGAAGGGCACACGGAGACCTACACCCTGAGCATGCTTCTGTGCTTAACTCCCGTTGACTTCACCAAGACAGAGCCATAAAATACCACTGAGGATCTGGGCCCAATGTGGTTTGGACAATCCCACTATACTATTCCTCATCTTTAGGTGACTAAATACTTTTGAAATCCCATCCCAAATACCCTCGGAGATTTTGGACAGCCTGCACATAAGCCTTCCCTGGGCTGCCCAGTTGAAGGTCATTATGATGATGCTGGAAAACTTTCCAGGTTAGGCCTGACATTGAAAAAGCCATCAGGCTCAGAAGGTGAGAATGATGCAGTCACGATTAGCACATCTTCTCTGCTGTAGACAATATGCTGCGAGTCCAGGACAGATCTAAAAGCTCGAGAGGCAGACATACAAGAGTGTTATGTCCTCTGTCTGAGAGCCGAATCCCAGGGAGGGTGGAAATAGCAATGTAGGACAGCTGTGAGTATGCTTAGTATTAATATCAAATATAACGGTAATTCAAAACAGAGACTTTTGGTACAGATCTGAACTGCACAAGCCAAGTTATGAAATGATATTAGCATCTGGATCCGAGAAGCAGCTGAGACTAAGCTGGCCAGCATTTGCCATATGTCTCATCTGCAGAGAATATTTAAATGAGTAAACACAATGAGTTAATAAATACATGAAATAACTTTGCAAGATAAGCACCTCTCTGTGCTAGTGGCATGGCAGCTTGTCAAAGCGATCGCATCCAGTGGAAAGTCTGAAAGGGGAAATTTTGATGGTACAATACTGGGGAGATTAGTTTTTTTGAGTACACAATTGACTGAATAGCGTAGCCCCAAATGGTGAACATTCACAATGATCGTTATCTGCTGGCAGGTGAGAGAATCCTGTTGCCATTGCCAGAGCCTTAACTCATCAGAAGATCAGTAGTTCTTCTTGGAAACTTAAGCTGAAAACTTTCAAAGACTTTCTAGATACATCCCTGTGCAGGCAAAAGGGACTATCGTTTTAACAGCATCAAAGGTACAGAAAGTCGTGCTGCTTTCCAGTAATTCCCTGGTAACACCTAGAGGGTGAAACAAACCTGCTGGTGGTCTAAGCTGAGCTGGAGAGGAAAAAAAGTGCTAAATGCTGATTCTGGGAAAGAAATTACTCCTTAAAAACAAGCCAGACAGATCCAGTGTCTTCATTTCATTTTTATTTGTGCAAGTATCTAAATGTCTCCAGAGAGGACTTAACCTAGAGAGGATTTCAGGATTTGGCCCAAGAGAAACTCTTGAGGGACCACCAGAGTTTAGGCTTTTTATTAAGAAAGCTCTCCCCTTTGAACAGCAGATCGAGGGCTTGAGCACAAGGTCAATGGCATCCAGTTGCTTGGCCATATCCACAGGCTTCTAAATGCATCCAACCCCCTGAGCAATTCACTCTGACTCTAAATCACATTCCTTTATTGACAGAGAAGGGAGAAAACTATTAATTGCATACCAGGGACATTTTTACCCAGATTTTTTTTTTTTTTTTTTGGTAAGCTCAGCATCTCCCTAGATGTCAACAATTTGATTCTATTAGGCTCTAGCAATGCATCATAGTATCAGTTTATCAGCCTCAGCTTTTTTTGCTTTGGGTTGTACAAAATGTTCCTGAAAATTGATGCTGCTATTAACAATAGATGCTCAAAGTAGTAAGTAGGTAAGTAGTAAGTATGTAGCAAGTAGTAAGTAAGTAGGTGCTCACTTGCAGTAAGTTTTAGAAGAGTCGAAAGACTGAGTTTATTTTGGCTCTCCAAACTAGAACACATAACACTATTTTTATTTAGAACGGGACCTTGATTTGGTTCTTAAATGGATGGATACAGACGGGGCTGAATGTTGTAAAGATGCACAAAGCGCGTCCTCCCGACTTTATTCTTGTTCACTCACTCCCCTTTTGTGCAGGAGTGAAATAAATCTGAAAATTGAGTAGAATCAAACCACAGACACTCAGCTTTCGTGGGTGTTATTTCAAACAGGTGCAGCCCCCCTGTTTTACACATGAAGCACTAGTGCCTCTCTCTATAAAGACTTTCCACCACTGAGAAATATTTGCTCCCTGACAAACAAGGCAGGAAGGGAAACAGACATAGATCTGACACGCAAAAGTAGGTCGTATCTGCACGAACTATCGATACAACTTTTCCCTTTTTCCTCTTGCGCCTAATTCCTGAACAAAGTTCAATGCCATACAGGCTGGTTGTGATGCTTAGTGGATTAAGTTGTTATACTGCTCAGAGGATAAGTGCTTTAGGATTCAGTCTGAACAGTAGAAGCTGCACAAATAAATTCAGTTGCTGCTCCAGCCTTTTGTCCCTATTTTGCTCCCTGACAGGGAGATGCATGTCTGCCAGACAGGTAAGGCAGATAAACTCTGCCCTACGGGATTGTACTTTGGTTCACTACACCTTCCCACTTCTCCTCCCTCTTAGGTAGGATCATGAAGGCTCCATACCCATAACAACTGACTCAAAGATAATTTGCACTTCCACTGCCTGATTTGAAGGCACAAAGCACATTGAGAAGGATTTTATTAGTGATACAGAGAGATATAAAATACATTCTAGTGCATGGAACAGAAGGGTGAAACGGCTTGAACCAACTAGACGGAGCAATCAGCCCGAGAGCACAAACACACAGAAATATGATGGGTATGAAATCATTCAGAGCCAATCAGTAAGCTCCCAACTTCTAAAGCAATTTCATAATTGAGTAATGGGACACAGCAGGGTCTGAACTATTGTGTATTATAATCTGAATGGAATGCTGTGAGAAGGCTGGAGCAATCTGATCGCACCGAGCCCTCGCTCACCAGAAATGCCTTTGACATATTTCCTTAAAGCGCAGCAACGAGAGTGGAGTAACTGCTTGTTAATGACACCCTGATGGGTTGTCTGCAGCACTGAAACTGAGATAGCATAGATTGGAAAGCATGTGCCTCTCCTTGGCTGGAGTTAACACACCAGCCCCCACAGACTGCCCACCCACTTCAACCTTAATCGCCGGCGTGCCTGTACAATCACCAGTTTCACTTCACTACATATTTCCTCCCTCAGAACTTAGCTTATAAAACAAGAGGCACTAATAATCTGAGATGACACTACGCCAGCTTCCTGTCATGGCTCAGTGCTCTTGCTCCACGCTGGCTAACCCGTGGCTATCGGCACAGCTCTGCAGCCTGGGCTCTTTCCCTTTCCTATTTTTCAGTCCCTCCTTGGATATGCACAGATTAACTCCACCAAAACCCTATCACCTCTCTCTGCTTTTAAAGACATCACCCATTCCTGCAAACAAGCTTGGAAAGAGCCAAAATCTGGACTCTGGAAGTGTTTGACAGTGATATGGCACGGATGGTTTGGGGTCTGGACTCTGAGATGTGCTGTGGAAGGGGGCAAACCCTCAGTCTGCTGTAAGGCGAAGGCTGAAACACATCCTTTGTGTTTAGATCTGTTTTATAGACGTGGTCCACTGTGTAAGAGGCTCTTGCTGGGTATCAGACCTTGTCTTGGCTCCTGTGCTCCAGGCCAACAGGAACCATTCTGGGGAGATGGTGCATCATGAGAGCAAACCATGAGACTCCTGCAACAAGAAGGAAGCTTGATGGTGGTGGGGACCAGACTCAGAACCAAGCCTCAGAGGTGACAGGGAAAGAAAGACTGGGAACCAGAAGAGACTTGTGCAATGCAATGAACAAGCCATTGAACCTTAGAAGGTTCCTCAGGGATCAGCTTGTTTTTCCAGTGCTTACGTTGTTTCAAGAAGCAGCTTTGAGCACTTTTGCTCTCCTTTCCCATTTCCATGCTCTAAGATGACATCAGTCTCTCTAAGTCAGGAATCTCCTGGTGTCCTTGCCCTAACAAGGTTGTCACCAACTCAGGCTGGATGAGAGCAGTCTCAAGGCTGGCACTCAGCATCCTCACACTCTCAGAAATGGGTATCTTGTTTGTTGGAAGGGGAATGATGCCGCTCTGCTTGTGAACTCCTGGGGTCCATCCCTGCTCTGTGACACAGGACACACAGGACCACGTGCTGCATTAACCTCAGAGCAATCCCAGCCAGGCCAGATGAGGTTAGCCATGTCCCATGTGCAGTTACATCTCCTCTCAGAAGCTGCTATAAAATGTTACCACAGTTGGGTTGTGGGCTGCAAGGAGTCTAGCATGTTCCACCAGACAAATCCCCATCAGACAAAACACTAGAGGTGGGAATTAGGGAGATCTTCCAAAGTGTCTAGATGCTCCTGGGGATGGTCAAAGGGATTGATGCTTGAGAAACCAGACTTTGAAAGGTCCCTAAAGATACAAGACAATTCCTTCTGATTGCTCCAGGAGAGAGAAGGGCAGCATGGTACTTCCAAGGGTTAGGAGTCAAGAATAAAGGCAATAAGAGCTGGAATGGGTAGAACTGACATAAGAAAATGAAAAAAAAAAAAGTGGAAATTGTGCTTTGAAACTGAAAAAACACTTTCAAAAAATTTATCCCTCATAATTTTAGTCCTCCAAATACCAGGCTGCCTTCTCTCCTCTGCCTAAGAAGTTCTTTTCACAAAACCTGTTAAATACTCTCTTGCTAAATTCTGAGATTACAAGGATGCTGCCCAAAGCTCATGTGTGCTTATTACCAGAGGGGTTACTGAATAGATTTGCGCCCTGAATTGATAAATTTGAAGCCAATATTGAAGAGTCTCAGCAAGAACACTGGATACCTCCAGCCAGGTGCAAGCACAGGAGAAACCCATTTCTGAGAACTGCCTTCACCCTTCAAATCAGGAGGTTCACTGCATGGGCAGGAAGGTTTCCCCTGACTTCAGGCCATGTTCAGTTTAATCAGGCCCACGTGAGCTGTGTGCATGCATGCAAGACAGTCTGGAGTTGGACTATCAAACACGCACAACAAACAGCTCACTAATAAGCTGCAGACCAAGATTTTTCTTTTCTTTTTTTTTTTTTTTTTTTTTTTAAATCAGAGATTATTCAAAAAAATGTTTCCAAGTAAAGTTTGTCTGGGAAAAATCCTGGGGTTTCATACAGACAACTCACATACCGGAAAAAAGGCAGCATTACTCATAATAAATTTCTCACCCTGTTCTTGCAGCCAGTGGTGCTTTTCCTATACCTGGAGTTGTGGAATAGCCCAGTTAGCATCACTTCAGGGAGAGGAGAAGGGTCGTTCTAATCGTCCTCGTGACATTCATCCCAACTCAGTTGATTGTGGAACCTCCTGACACGATATTTGTCACTGGGACCCAGTTTGCCGTCAGGATGTGAGGTTGCATTCCCCTTTCCCCCCACCCACTCAAGCACACCAAGGCCAGCAGAGCTGACTAAGGTAGAGCAGGAGCTCATGAGTTCTGCTAAGCCAGGCTGGACGGCTTCTTGGAGGTCATAGGGCATTGGCAGGGAAAGGCACAGCTCTCACATTTGCACTGCGCTGAAGAGGTCGACACAAGAGAGGACCTGTGGCTGGGAAAGGGACTACCTCTGCTTTTGGCTGCTTCTCAAAACTAGCTATTTTGCAGTGTTAATAAAACCAGAAAGTCCATCTTTGCAATGCATGTTCTAACTTCTCTAGCAAACCCCACAGCAGATGCTCACTCTGAGACCAGGATTATCAGTAAGGCTTCTTCAGAGCTTTTCATCTGCAGAGGGACGAGTGGGTACAGCCGAAATAAACCATAAAAGCAAAACTCACAACACCGACAGCAGAGAGACATTCAGAGAATAACTAAAGGTATTGCACAGATTCCTGGAGAAATGCATCCCTGATGCTGCACCTCCTCTGTGGGCTTGGGATGTCCACAGAGCAGTGACAGACTGGGTCTGTGTCGACACAGTGATGAAGGTATCTTTGGGAGCCAGTGTCTGAGCTTCCTCACAGCCCCCTCTGTGAATCTCACCTGAAGAGCAGCTGATCTGCTGCCCTGGAAGAGATTTTTGGGGAAGGCACAGAGTGCTACTGAAGCCCCAGTAGAAACTGGAAGGTTGACAGCGTTTGTTTGTGTGGCTGTTTGTACAGCGATGCCTTATTTTGTAGGTCTACAAGCCATTGCTGTGCACCAAAAAATTCCTTTTTTGTGCACCGGTGGTTTGCCTGCCCACCTCTAACCATCAGTCCACATCGAGAAGCAATCAGTGCATGCACCAGTACAGGTTAGGGATTGTGGATTTCAGCATTTTTGTTTGATCTCGCTCTTAAGCAGGCAAAAGAACAAGGTGGACTTTCAGAGTTACCAGTCAGTTAAGATCCATGCCACGACTGTACATGAAATCCCTTTTGAGGAGATTAAATGTCAGTTCCAACCAACAGTTCCTCAGAAGCGATGTTCTTCTTTGGCAGAGGCCCCTCCAGCAGAAGACACGAGTGCACGTTCCAGTATGTCTGTTCCAGCGAACTATTCTTCTTGCCATCTTCCTCCTACTTTTGTATCTTACATCTGCTTGAAATTTAGAGGCTGATTTAGCAGACCTGACTTTGGCTCCCAACGAAGGCATTTTGACTTGTCAATCTCCGCAATGGCTGCTGTGAGAAGCCTTGATAACAACTTGGGTCGTATCCACTTGTAGAAGCCAGAGCCTAATGCTAGGCCATCTGGACACCCACAAAGTGCCAAACACTGTCGTTCTTATTTAGTCCGTCTTCCTGCTCAAATCAAATGGTATTTTGATGAGTGACTGCTAAAATGCTCCGGGTTTGACCCTCACGTGTTTGCCTGCCGTCTCCAGGCCCTCCCCAGCAGTGACGATGGGCTGCTCATCAGCTGTTGACTCAGTTTCGAGAGAGCCAGCTGAAAATTTTTCAACAGAGCAATTTCTCATCCAGCAAAGTCTATTCAAAAATCAAAATATTTCTCAGCAGTTTGTCAATTTCAATGAAATCTTACAACAGGCGAATGTCAAAACATGATGTTTCATCACCGCCGCAGAGGTTCTCTTCAATGGAATTGCCGTACTTCATTTCATTATGGGCTTTCTGCTTCCACTGCTGCACATACTTGAATATTGACTCAAACCTTACACAGATTTTGTATTTTGCACTGCCTAATGGCTTAGTTTTTCCATTTTTGTGTAATAGGAGAGTAGAAACAAAACCAACATCGTTCAAATAAGGCTTTCTTTTCTGAATAGCTTCTAAATTTACAGTTCATGGGAAACTTCCAAATTTCACCTTTTCATCTCGATTCATAATAAAAAGAACTGGGGAGTGTCAAGGCTTGTCCTGGAGCAGAAATTCCACCTTCTGACCAGCTCTCATTAGCCCTCAGCCCTCACCCAGCTGAAACCCTTGGCTCGGTAGGAAGGTCCAAGGTAGATCTGATTCACAAGCCTAGCAACAGCCGGAGAACACAACCGACAAACCAGCCCTTGGTGAAACTTGGTGAATCATCATGGCTTTGATGCAGCCTGCCCTCCTTGCAAGGAAAATGTACCTCAGCAACAGAAATAAGATCTTAAATAAGATGCAGCTTGAAATATTTATCTACTGTTCTTCTGGGAAGAGGAGTTGTAGTGGAATAAATCTTCAGAGTTATTTTACTCTTAAGATGGGAGGAAAAAAAAAATCTGAATGTAGTTTAACTAAAAATGAGGGAGATATAGGAATGTGAAGAAATTCAGGCCACTGAAGTAATAATGACACATGACATTAGACAGGCAGCCTTCCATAGGCTTTGGTTGAGGAGCTAGAATCCACACCAGATCCAACAAGAAGCAGAGGAAGCCCTTCCTGAAGTGAGTCACATCAGGAGAGTTTGTGAAATGTGAGCCCACTTACTGCAGAGCAGTGTATCTGGATAAGATTCATCCAGACTCTCCTCTTCCAAAGGAGCACTCAGAGACAGAGACAGAGACACTCCTTTCTTTCCAAAGGTATCTTCTTGACTACTGGAATTCATCCATCATTCACTCAAGTTGACTGGTTTCAGATGATGCAGCTCCTTCCTGTGTATTTGGTGGTCACTGCACTGTTGGTGCAGTGAAGGAGAGGGTGAGTGGCCATATAGGCTGGTGAACGTGGAGTGAGAGTCATCTGCAGAAAGACACAGGAAGCATGAGTTGGCAGGGTAAGATCTGATCCAAAATGATGTTCCAACGAGTGTTTTCACCTTTGCTTTCTTTTGTTGTCCTTGCAGGTTCCACACTTCTCTAGAGGAGCCATCCCAGAAATTTAGTAGTATCCAGGGGAGTGTTTGCTTTAGAAAAAATCTTTGGACCTCTTCTAAGGGTCAGGGCTGTTCCTAAGATCACCTGTAAAATGACTTCATCTCTATAAGGTCGACCAAGGGTGCTGATGTAGTCCTAGAAGCTGAAGAACCTTGCCCACCATTGACATTAGATCAGATAATTCCAGGTTGATCTTGACCAAATTGTTCCAATTTCCTCAGCCTTTGCTCCTACCCTCACCAATATTTGGTTGTACCTAAGCTACAGCCTTTGGATCACACCCAAGAAGACTGTGTCCAGTCTATGCTCCTCTGTTCACTGCAGCCTTTTCCACTCGTCATCCGACTGGAGATGAGTCCAGTTGCGAAACGCTCACACTCCCATCACAAGAGCAGGAGCATTGAGTTTTTCAGCCCACGGGTGCCCACCCCCAGCCACAGGGTTACAAAGGACAAGGTTAGATCATAAGTAAAACAGGGTGGGAACTTCCTAGCAGAGCCGGGAAGCCTCTTAGGGCAATTTCAGTGCAAATAAACAAATAATAATACATTTCAACTGTGACCAGTGTGGAGCCCCACATATTTGAGGCTGGCTACCCTTGAGTAGAGCCCTGAGGACCAGAGGTCCTCCTTGAAGCACCATGATTAGAGTGGCCTGGCTACGTACAAGTAGTGAGCAAGAAGATAGAGCCAGGCTGCGGTTTCGCAGCTGCACGGCGCTGGCCTGGGCGATGAAATAAGGCCCAGACAGGAAGCACTTTTCCTCAGCAGTAAGCTGCTATTTTTACCCATCTTGCTTCTCTAACCAAAGAGACTCTTGAAGTCAGTGGGCTCTGTTATGCAGCAAGTCATGCCAACACCAACCTCCAGAGGTGTCCTCTTGCCTGCTGTGGGGCTGGGTGAGGAGCACTTCTTGCTTCCCACTCTACCAACACCCCTCTGATCACGAGAGTTGCCTCCACGGGTCAGACCACTCAAGCCAAAAATCCTAGTGGATGTGTCTGCCCTGTATAAGAGGAGCAAGACGAGTTGGGAATGGTCTCCCATGGGTCAAGTAGCCCACGGTGAGCAGAAGAGCCTGCAGCAGGGCAGCTGGAGGTGTGATGGAGCCTGATCTGCAGCCTCACCAGCTGCTGACCCTGCTGCTGCACCACCCAACACACAGAGCATTAGCCTCAAGGAATTACAGAGGAGGAGCTGCAGGGCACGGATGTGTCCAGTGCTTTACTATCGCAGCTGCTATGTGAACATCTCATGTTGCTATTTATACATGGAGGTGACGGTTTCCGATAGCTTCTCCCATGCCCCTGCCCCATGGTCATGGCCCTGGGTCCCCACCCCAGGGGCTGCAGCTGGGTCAGGCAGCAGAGGCAGGCTCCATCTCCTGCCTCCTGCAAGGTGACAGTCCCTGTTTATTCCCCATTTCTCCTCCCCACCCCCCGGCAGTGCTGTGGGCTGAGGGAGTGGCAGCACTTCCCAAATCCCAGAGCAATAGATCTGGAGTGAAGTCACGAATAACTGCAGCTTCACGGGAATGAGCTGGAAAAAAGAGCTACAAGGGGGGAACATGCTGTTTATGCCAGAACCGCTTGACATCTAGTAACACCGAAAAGCAAGGCTGGGGAATATTATCGTCCCTTCCTCAAATGGTTTGTTTTCCCCCTATTTCAGTGCCACGGTGTGGGAAATCTGAGCTCAGCTGGAAGAAGATGGACCAAAATGGGCAAGGGTTTGCAGCTCTGGCAAAACTGAGCCCCTGGCCCCGTGTCCTGCCAAGGGCTGGTCCGTGGAGGCTCCCGGGCACAGCTGAGGCAGCTTGCTGAGGATCTGTGCCACCCTCCTCCCTGCCATCGGCATTACATGAGTGGTTTCAGCTCTCTGCAGCCTCGCCTGCTCCATCTGCACATGCAAGGACCAGAACGTCCTGTCACACCACCGTGACACGGCCAGTCGCTGTCCTTTCTAAGCAGGAGATGTTGAATACGAGGCAACGCTCTGGTCTCTGATGTTCTTGACCAAGATTCAGTCCCACCGTTGTCTCCCCTGCCTTACCAAGGACCCTGCAATGCTGCATGTTGCACAGGACATCTCGAGAGGCTGAAGACTAGACTTAATGAAAACATAAAAATTAACATATGCCTCCTCAGGGGGTTCTTGGGCTTAGCTCATTAGTGGTTTAAAGCATATCCAATGCTCTAAGTTATTTGTTTGTTTGTATTTTTGCAGCTGTCCTTAGTTCTCTTAGGTCAAGTAGAGGTGTGAGGTCCAAAATAGCATTGAGATGGCTGAGCTTATGTTTCCAGCCCTGAAAAAACAATGAAGTGCTATTAAAAAAAAAAAAAGCCTTGTGAGAAAGATTTCACTCCAAAGCCTTTCACAAACAACACACACAACAGCGTGGAAATGCAGGAGCCTTTGCTCCCCAGGGAGGGGAGCTGCTGCCAGCTACTTTGGGAGGAGAAGTGGAATCTCGGTGGCCTGGGGAGGAAATTTTGGACACGGATACCAGAGTAAGAGAAGTCACTGGATCTTTGCTCCTGATTTGCAACGTTGTAGCTTGGCCGAGCGGCTGACATGGGGTCAGAGGAAGCTGTCCATCCGATCCAGCTGTTCATTACCACTGAGAACCAGTTCTGCCTGCACTGCTTCCCCACAGCTCCATGGGAGCATCACCAGTTCCCGCAATGTGCAGGTCTCCCTCGCCCAGACTCATTCTCATCACATAACCCAGCGAGGGGTGCACGCCCTCAGAATATGGGGACCACGCTCAGGTACACGGAGCGGCTTTTCCCCCATCACCATGTCCTTGAAGAAGCAGATCTGATCCTGTTTTAAAGTGTTACTCCTTTTTTCCAGCTAAGCACAGCAGTACAGGTCTGGAAGTACACGTAAATGCATAAGGAAGGATTAGAAGCCTCATAAAAGGATGTAGAGGAGCTGTCACCCCTCTCTGGAGCACACTGAGTGCTCAAAGCAACTCCTGCACATCCCAGTGCAGTCACTGAAAGTGAAAAACTCTGCTTCTCCAGCTGGTGATGTTAGAGTGGGCCTGCCTGTCTCTGCATCCTCAGATGGACAAACATCAAACCAGAGGAAAAGATCCACGTTTCTGGAGGGAGCAGGACCAGTCCTCCAAGTGGCTTGGTCTTGTCTGTATGGATGACTGTATGTGACTGGTTTGAGATGTGCTGGATGAGAAGCAGCACTGTAGGGAAGCAATGACTCAGGGTGGTCCGGGGCAGCATGGAAATGGTATGGGAATGTCAGGGCAGCACATGGCTTCAATGGCACATTCACCAGCAGGTGATACAAAATCAGAGTTCTAGGGCAAAGCCTGTGACCCAACAGAAAGGTGAGGACCTCTCCACTTGCTTCTATTAACCTCACCTGGGATGTGGCATCATTTTTTATCAAAAAAACTCCACTAAAAATAAATGACCCCTCATCTCATGATGGACTCTCCATTCCTGGGTATAAACATTGCTGGGGGGTGATGGAAGAACAAATCGTCAAGCAACACACCAATGGAAACTTTATCCCTGAAAATTACCCTGAGCACAGCAGGAACACTGCTCAGTATCCTGCCTTTGAGAAGGGGTCAGGGAGAGTCTTCCCACAAGATCCTGCTCTTTCTACGGCACTCACTAAATGCAACCATCTTTGTCGTAAAGAGCGAAAACTGCATCTTTAGAGCCTCAGAGGTAAAACCCAGCCTTTCCAGGGTTTATTGCAGCTTCTAGAGATGGGGTGGCTTTCTGAGAAGCAGTGAGGCGCTTGCACTGTCCTTTTGATTTAACGACAGCCTCTTAACAAGCAAGCCCCTTCCCTCCCCATGCATTCTTGCCCCAAATTCCACCTAACGGGTTTAATCTTAAAAGTCAGTAACGGTGGACTCTGCAACTGTGGCAAAGCCACCAGGATTTTGATTTTCTTTGGTGAAGCCAGAACCCTACCAGACAGATTTAGGATGGGGCAAGAAGAGGTCCACTTCTAAGCAGAAGAGATGCCGTGTAGGGGCAGGAGGAGTGAAGGAAGCCTCAGCCGAGGCACGTTTGCTGGCTGCACACCCAGCAAAGGGGCTCTGCTTCTGCATCTGGCTGCTGGGTCCCGTTCCAGCACACGGGACAGAAGTTGGAGGCACGCTTATCTCACGCCGGGCAAACTCAAGCCTGTTCCAGGAGAGTTTTGTTGTTTTGTTCCTACTTCGAGGGAATGAGCTCAGATGAAATTGAAGCAGGTGCTAATTAAAACCAGGACTATTCTTCAAACTGGGCTTTTAATTACTGTAAATATATGTCAAGGAGAGTTGCAAAGGGGAAGAAAAATAGTAATTTCTTGTGCTACCTGCCATTTTCACTTGATTACCATCACACTTTTCTGTAGAGCAAAAACATCGGTCCTTCATAACAAACTCCTCTCTTGGGGGCTAGTGTGAATTGAGAGCTGTGAGGCCCTGCCATGGGTTCCAAAACTAGCAGCATAATGTCTGTAACAGACATGCTACCTAATTAAATTGTTAGGGAACAGGATTTTATATCTTTAACACCTAATTTACTATTGTTTCTTTGAAAGTGTTTGGCTTCCCTGTGGTTTTTTGGGCCTCCCTTCTCAGTTTTACGATGGCTTTTAAGTTTTTCGTGTGTGTTTCAACTAAATAACCATTTTGGAGGTTTTGTTAGGGTCCCGGCTCAAGTCGGACCGAGGGAAACAGGGGCCTGTTTTACTGTTGTTCATGCTGGGTGAGTTACCACTACCGTGCTAATTATGTAATTGCCCCATTTTAATAGCTATTGTATACAGCTTTATTGCTAACAAATCTTATTTCCTCTTTCTTTGCTCACTGATCGAACGGTAGAAATATAAGGACACACACAAACATTATACTACACTGTAAACCATGATACGAGCTTTGCAAGGGTTCGCGGGGCTCTAACCATAAACAAGCATCTTCGAGGCAGCAGGGGGTCTATCCAAACCAGTAACGACGATATCATCTTTGCATACCAGGAAGATACAAAACTGGATTAATTTCTTGACTGCCAAGTCCTGAGCTCTCTTAGTGTGAGTGTGCATGGTGCTCACCACAAAAAGCATGGACCATACCCAAGATATTTAGACTGTGCTGTACCAGAAATGAGTAATGAACACATTAATCGATTCCTTCCTCCCTGATATTTGAAGCAATGTGAAGTATTTGACCCTGGAGAGGGGGAGGAACTTACTTAGGTTCAAAAATATTCCTGAATTCTGCGTAGATTTTTGAAGCCCACAGCTGACAGGACACAGTAGGGTGCCATCCAACACTCTGATGATATCAAAATGCAGTGGGGCAGGATGAAAAGGGGAAACAGCACCTAATTCCTAGGAGACACCTGAGCGCCACTGAAATCATAGAATCATTAAGGTTGGAAATTACCTTAAAGATCATCAAGTCCAACTGTCTACTAAGCATTACCAGGAGCACTAATCCATGTCCTGAAGTACCACAACTAGACATTTTTTTAAGACCTCCAGGGATGGTGATTCCATCCCCTCCCTAGGCAGCCTGTTTCAATGCCTCACCACCCTCTTAGTAATAAATTTTTTCCTAATATCCAACCTAAACCTTCCCTGGTGCAACTTAAGGCCATTTTATCTCATCCTATCACTAGTCACCTGGGAAAAGAGACCAAAAAATTGGAAGAATTATGCTCGAGGTAGAAAGAGAAAATATTAATCAAGGGTGTGGAGATGAGAGGAGACCAGAATCCAGCATTTGTTGTCCATAACAGCATCTGTGCTTAGCAGGTCGAACCAAACCAGCTTTCAGGCTCGGACTAGGACAAGAGCTGGAAATAGCTGCTGGAATTATGCCAGAGGCCAGCACAGACCAGGGAAGAGTTAAATAGCCTCAAAGAAATTTCAGGTCCTGAAGGGAATGATCTGCAGGGTGATGGAAGGGGACACAGAGCTCCCAGGGCTCCTCAGGGACCCGAGATTTTAATAGCAGGAACCAGCTCAGGCAGCAATCCCACCTCCTGAGCCCATTTCCTGGAGTAAGATCAGGGAACCCATCTCAGGGGTGCTCAATGCTCTGGGGCCTGAAATCTCAGATAAAAGATGCTCCCGAGATGGTACCAAGATGATGTAAAAAGCATGAGGCATCTGGCACGCACAGTGATGAGGGAGAACATCTGTGGGATGCAGCACCCAGCACTAGAGGAGGGTGGCAGGGGTGGAAGGGTTTCACTGTGCATCAGTGAACCTGGCATGTGGAACCGAAGGAAGGACTTTGTCCGTGGAGGAAATTCACTTGTAGTTTGATATCTGAGTGTTAAGCTCTGCTGTTACATTCTGTATTTATATTAGATAGATAGATAGATAGATAGATAGATACATAGATAGATGATAGATAGATAGATAGATAGATAGATACATAGATAGATGGATGCTATCATGTCTTAAGATTAGAATGAGTCTATCCCATATGAAATTCAGTTGCTATAGTAAAACCTTCTTATCCTCACCCCCCCAACCTTGTTTTTCCCTGCAGCCAGCTCCATATCTCATCCTCCAGTTTATCTGAAGGGGCTGCAGTCTCCAGGCAGGTAGAACACACATGGAATTCAGCTGGACTTCCACCCATGATCAGTCACCATCCTTCCAACCACCACTTCCACCCGCCCGATGCTGGTGTCGAGCACTGCAAACCATCAACGCCTGCTCATTTCCAGTGCGCCCGACAGGCCCCCAGTGCCCTCCTCCAGCCCACCCTCCATGCCGGGAGCATCTCGGCGAGCAGCAGCGAGCTCTGCCGCTTCCCATGCCTCCTTAAATCCATCCTTTGCCAGCAGAGCTGCCGAAAACTTGACAGCAACCCCCCCAGCCCCCAGCCCCAAGCCGCGGGAGGCTGCTGGTGTGCTAAGCGCCGTGTCTGTCACGCTGAGCGGCGCTGGCTCCGAGCGCCCATCTGCTGCCGCTCGCCTGCTGCCCGAGCGCCCGGGCACCGGCGAAGCCGGCGACGGGCACCCACACCTGTGGAGAGAGCTGGCTGTGGCAGCATGGACCTGGGGCACCCGGGCAGGAGGCGTGCGTGTCTGTAGATATGTGGTATGTACAGGGTGGGAGGTGTGCGTGTCTGTAGATATGTGGTATGTACAGGGTGGGAGGTGTGCGTGTCTGTAGATATGTGGTATGTACAGGGTGGGAGGTGTGGGTGTCTGTGTTTCGCCTGGAGGAGACTCGGGGGACCTATCACCCTCTACCGCTGCCTGAAGGGAGGTTGTAGCTGGCTGGGGGTCGGACTCTTCTCCCAAGCCACTAGTGATGGGAGGAGAGGGCACGGCCTGAAGCTGCTCCAGGGGAGGTTTTGGTTGGGTATCAGGAAGCACTTCCTGACAGAGGCGATCAGACATTGGAATGGGCTGCCCAGGGAGATGGCGGAGTCACCGTCCCTGGAGGTGTTCAGGGAAAGAGTGGCTGGTCTAGACAATGGGGGGTCACAAACCACAGGCTGGGCTTGTTGAGCTCAGAGGTCTTTTCCAGCTTCAATAATTCTGTGATATATGGGTGTGTATGTATATATATGGGATGGCTATACGTATGTATAGAGGTGTGTATGTACATGTATAGGAAGGTGTATAGCTATGTTTATGTGCATGTATATATGTATGTATACATATATGTATATATGTGAGTATACATGTATATATGAGTATGCACATATACATATATAC
>JANVCC010000040.1:9898151-9921320 GCA_025345505.1 Todiramphus chloris collaris
CACATAGACAGAATCCCAGCATGATGGGGGTTGGAAGGGACCGTTGGAGATCATCCGGGTGTGTCTGTGTATAGAAGGGTGTATACATACATGGAATGTGTGTATGTGTATGTAATATGTACTATGCAGTATATATGGGGTGTGTATATCTGTATGGGGGTGTATGCATATGTATAGGGGTATATGTATACATGTATTGTATGTGTATATGTATATGGGGAGTCTGTGTATAGAGGGGTGTATATGTAATATGTACTATGTAATATATATGGGGAGTGTATGTATAAGGGAGCACCTCTATGTATAGTAGAGTGTGTATGTACATGCATATATATATGTATAATATGTACAGGGGATGTGTGTATATAGGGAGAGTGTATGTATATGTATTTGGGATGTATGTATAGAGGTGCTTATATGTGTATGTATATGGTTGTGTGCATATATATGTAATATGTATAGGAGATGTGTGTATGTATATGTATATGTATATGTATATCTATATCTATATCTATATCTATATCTATATCTATATGGGATGTTTGTATATATAGAGGTGTGTATTTGTAAATGGGGGTGTGTATATGTATATGCAATATTTATATGTAATATGCATAAGGGGTGTATATGTTTTTGTACCTGTGTGTGTATATATATGGGATGTGTGCATTTATGGGGGATGTATGTATATACAAGGTTGTATGTGTGTATATATAAGTATATATGCAGCTGCATGTATGTATAGTAGAGCATGTATGGATATGAATATGCAATAAGTATAGAGCCCATGTGGGATGTATGTATAGAGGTGTGTATGTGTATATATATATATATATATATATGCACGTCTGTATCTGTCTATATATATATAGATATATTGGGTGGGGCCGGTGCCCCATTTCTGCTGCCTGTGTGGGAAAACAGGAAATCAATCCAGTCAGGAAACAGGCAATTCACTGCAGTGGGAAGGTCCCTCTATCTCCAGTGCTGACACCCAGCTCGTGGCTCAGCCCCTCACTGCTCCAGAGCACACTGGTGAGCTTCCAGGAGATGTGGAGTCTTCTTCTGGACTGCCTCTTTCACCCAGCCCAAACCAGGTCAGGAATTATTGGAAGCTGCCTTTGGAAGACCCAGAAGGCAAGGACTGATTCATAGAGCCCAGGATCATGGTGTTTTGAGCCTTTGGCCAGAAGCATCACCTCTCTCTGCTCAGAAGACCTGCAGAATGGTCAAAAACCTGACCAATTTGTCACAAGGTGTATTCCCGTGAACTGTGTGGCTGTGAGGTCTCTGAGTTGAGATGCCACCTGCAAATCGTCATTCCTCTACCACTGTTTCAGGAATTATTTCCGCTGGCGTCTGCCTTCCATCCACACGCACTGCCCTGAAAGAGTTAAGGAGAATTTACAATATGTTTAACTTCTATTACTCACTTGTATTGAATTATTCTTGGATCAGATATTAAATGGAGATTTTCCATATATCTGTCACAGATGGAAAAAACCCCATCATCTATGGATGAGTGTAATCCATTCATTGGTTTACGGATCCAGCCCTCCCCAGGGACTGTCAGAAATAAACACGATGTCCCCGCTTGCCGTATTTTTGCATTTGGATTGCTGAGCTAGCTGAAAAAATGTGTGAAATCGCATGTAAGCCGACAGCTCCCTATTGACTCGGCGTACGAACAAGTGCCCATGTGTTATTTATTCCAGCGAGCCCACGGACTGTGCTGCGCGCGTGAGATGCCAGCCCGCGCTGAAATTTGAGGGGATGCTAATCAATAATGCTTTGTTTGGCATGCAGCTCTCATCTGCAAAGCCCCAAGTGGTGGTGGGGGTGTGGGAGCCGGGGGCTTGCTGGGGAGGAACTGGTGTTGAGGGGTATGGGGGGATGCACAGACCCTCACTTAAAAGGCAGAGCTGGAACCAGTCCCGCCAGCCCAGCAAACACCAGGGACAAGCTGCCTGCTGACAAGGCACCTTCCGTGTCTCTCAGACATGCTCAATACATGGATTTTTGGTTGTTTTTTAAGGAGACATTCTCTTTCAGAGCAGCTTTCAAGTTACTTGCTATGATGTATCACAGTGGTGAGAAACTTCTTGTTCTTTTGGGAATTCCCAGGAGGAATTAAGGATACCGGCGTGCCCAAAGCAAGGGTACGGTGAAATGGGAAACGCCAAGCCTACTTCCACCCCAGCCCCGCTAGCACTTTGCTTTCATTCCTGAATGCAGCACTGCCAGCAGCATCCTCTTCCCGGGCTGGTGACACCAGGTCCCCATGGGTCACCCCGCACCAGCTCACCCCACTCTGACCAGAGCGGTGCTGCCGCACTGCGTGGCACGGCTCCAGGGCAGCATCGCCCTCAGCACACAGCTACCGGCTGGGGGGATAATTAGTATCTCCCCCATCTGCTAGATGAGCTCGGGGAGGGGAGGCTGGGGAGTGCTGCCAGGGTGCTCTTAACTCTTCCATCTTCAGGCGTTTCTCTGCTGCTCCCCCTGCCTAGCGGGCTCCTCGGCAAACCTGGCGAGCGCCAGGCCGAGGAGGGCTGGGGAAGGTGGCCAAGTCCTGCCTCAGGGGTAGGGCTGCTCCCGCCTGCACCGCTGAAGGGGGTGAAGGAACGGGAAGGGTCACGCTCCCACGGGGGCCACTGCCAAATCCCCATGATCCCAAATTCTGCCCTATGTGCCTGCCACTGGCAGCTTTGGGTTCCTCAGCTGGAAACCCCTTCCTCACCCCAGCCTCCTCCAGCCAGCCCCAGCCAGGGTAGGGGCCACCGTGCCCAGGGCAGCATCCACTGCTTTAAACGGGGTGCTTGGGTTTGGGAGACAAGGGAGGATGCTGACAACTGCCGCCCGAATGCAGACGCAGGATTAATGCTGCTCTCGGCAGCAGACTCCTTTCCTGCATTAAAGTCAACACATCACCCAACACTTACTTCACACCCTCCCAGGGGCGGCCGGAGAGTTCCCTTTATAAGGTTAATACCTTCTCCTCCCCCAGCCCCCCTAAAGAAACAGGACATTTCCTAGCTAATTTGTATGCGTCTAATTCTCGTATCAACAAAACCAAAGTCATGATTCAGGGCTTTTTCAGGTTTGCTTTGTTTCACAGCACACTCCTGATCTGAGCCTGTTTCCATTCCCCCACTCCTTTCCCAGATTCCAGCATCCGCAGGTTTCTGGGTTAACAAGAAAATAACACAGGCTGGAACCTGTTCAGATGAATTTTTTTTTATTATTATTTTTTTATTATTAATTATTTTTATTTTCTTGCTTGGAAAACCTTTTCCCCTCTCTTTCACCCTCCCCGCCGGGGAGTTCAAAGGGACATGTTCGCAAACACGGCCAGCGCTCTCCACACCCACACTTGCCACCTTGAGGGAGGGAGCGGCACGAAAACTCGCTGGTGAACATTTGTGCAAATATTCATTTGGCATCTGCTAATGTCAAGTCTGGCTGGATTGGGGCTGGGAGCTGTAGAAAAGCAGAAATGAGTCGGGCAGACAGCAAAAGCCGAGCTGCCTCATTATGCAAACAGGAGCCTCTAGCTGCGGCTCTTGCTGCTCATAGAAGGGGCTCGTGCTCCGTGACATTTCTTTTGTGCTTTGTCCTACCCTTTAGTTAGGGTGACTTTGCTCATGCAAAGACCCTGGCATGTCGCATGCTGTACAACCCTCCGGACCAAAAAAACCTCAGTCTCAATAAACCACAGCCCAAAGCAGAGAGTTTTGCACCCACACACGTGTGGCGATGGCACCTGAACAGGGGCTGCTCTCGCCCCTGTCCTTGTAGCTGTCTGCTTTAGTGCTGCTATTGCCACCTAACTCTGCAAAGTGCTGCAGGACCAAATTCCTATGAAATACAAGGTGCTACCCGAGCCTTTGGTCTTGCCACCTGCCCAGCAATAGCAGATGACACAGCAGCCGCTCTCCTTCACTTGCAGAGCAGGTAGCAACAGAGGGCTCGCTGCCAGCATAAGCGAAACATTCCAACAACTGCAAATAATCCACTATCTCAACCCCTGGCATTAATGGGGCAGCCATGGCTGGGTCTCGTGTCTCATGAATAAAAGGTCCTCACGTAATAACAGACCCCAGCCTAGATACAGGGCATGACCTAAAAGGATGGAGTCAGTTCCCACTCACCCAGTGGCAAATCTTCCCTGGACATCAGCAGGACCTCGAGTGACATGGTCAGCCTCCCAAGGCCACCGGAGGGGTTTCGCTGATGAAACTTTACCCCTTTCATGTAAATTAAACAGCACCAGTGCGATGGCTAATGGACCCCACCATCTATAAATTACCAGTAAGTGTGACCAGTATCGCTTTCTGGAGGGGACGCCTGCAGCACCATGGGTGCAGAGGGTCCTTGGACAGGGGTGGGGGTCACAGCACACCCTGCTCTGTGGCTTCAGGCACAGGCTGTTCTGATACAGCCTGATGGCAACAGCTGGATGGGCCATGTCAGCACAGCCCAGGTGCCTTCAAAAGAAAAAAAAATAAAAGCTGAGCTCCTCACTTGTGCCCTGCTCTGGTTTGTTCAACATTCCTCCTGCAGTGGGATGGGGTGGACAAAATCTTGGGAGTGGACACAACTGGGCCAGATGACCCAAACTGACCAAAGGGATATTCCATACTGTATGATGTCAGATGAACTATAAAAGCTAGGAAGGGGTGGGGGGACATCAGCTTCTCCTTCTGAGAAATTGCTCTGCGTTTGGAGCCCTGCTTCCCAAAAAAGGCCAGACAGCGCCTGCTGAGGGGAAGTAGAGAGTAAATCTTTGTTTTCTTTTGCTTCTGGGTGCAGCCTTGCTTTGCTTTTTCATTAAACTGCCTTTTCCTTAAGCCATGAGTTTTATCTTATTTTCTTCCCCCTGGTGCAGCAGAGGGGGGGAGTAAGTGATAGGGCAGCTCAGTGGGCACCTGGTGTCCAGCCAAGGTCAAACCACCACAGTGATGCAAGGCTGGAGGCAGGAGGAAGGGACTTGGCACTGAGCTTCTAGCCATGGGAAAAGTCACCACTTCTACTTCAAAATTCATAAACTGAATAATCTATGTTAGAGCTGTCTGGAAATTTCCACACATTTGCCGATTAGCAAAAACCTTGCATTCAAGGAACTTTTATTTTTGTCAAAAGTAGAAAAACTGGGACCTGAAATGCATTCTTTTCACATTTCAATATTTCTCGACTTTGTTTCTAGGCTGGAAAAATGCAAAGAACTTTCCAAGAAAAAAAAAAAAGATCTGGTTAAAAAACACAAAACTTAATCCTTTAGCTGTACTTTTCAAGGAAAAAAGGAAAAAATTCCTAGTCACATTTCACCAGACCCCTAGCTAACTCCTGATTTAATGTTCAGTCCATGTTGAACCACCCCCAAGTGCAATCCCAGATTCAGCCCTGGCCCTGCTGAAGGCATTTCCCGAGGCAGGTGCCAGCACCAGGCACCAAGCAAGGTCACTGGCACCCTGGGCTGGCAGTGGCTGGGGTCATGGTAGGGCAGGAGGCTGCTTTGGAGCACAGGCTGCCATCTCCCCAGTCCTTGTCCCAGGTCACGCCACAGTCACCAGCAGAAAGGGCTGCAGGTGGCAATGACTCTCACAGCAACCCCCAGTAACTCTGGCACTCTCCATGTTCCTTTCCTGCTGTGTAAACAGGGAGGACTGTGGCAGAGCTGGGAGGCAGCACAGGCTCACTGCAGGGGCATAAAGGGTTAATACAGAGAAACCACCACTCATTTCCCAGCTTTGTGGAGGGAGAGTGCTGAGGAGTTCATGCCACTAACAATACTCCAATGTTTGGGTCGGAAAAGCCCAGCAGACCCCCTGTGCTCAGCATGATGCTGTGTGGGAAACCCCCAAGCCGGCTCCTGCGCCACATTTCTGGTCCCTCTCCCACCCACAGCAAGGATCCACAGCACCAGAGATGTTCCCCAGAGCAGCAGGACACAGCCCAGATGGAGAAGCCCTGGTAGAAAATTCAAGCTTCTCCAAGTCCGCACGGTGTAGGTGCCAAGCCAAGAGTGAGCCCAGTTGCTTAACGATGTAAACCACTAACAAGCCTATGGCTCAAGACAAGCAGAATAGTTGTGTCTGCCATTCCCTCTTGCCCCAGCTCTGATCCCCTTGCTCCCCACCAGCATCCTCCCCATCCCGAGAGCTTCCTCCCAAAACAGCAGGGTCTTGGATTCTTGGTTTTGACTGGAAACATTGGGGAGATGAATCTGAATTCCTTCTCATCAGCCGAAAGAGTTCTTTATTATTTATGACTGGGAAAGATTCCCACCAGAAACGTGTAGCTGGTTATAATTTAAATGTTTCTTCTAACTCGGGAAATTTCCAGGAAGGTCTAATAGTAAACACAGTAATCTGCCCACAAGTTACAAATCAGCGGTCCTGTTTGTTTAATTCATTTGCCCAGAAAAAATAATTAATGCAAAACTGATGGTGGTTTTTTTGTTTGTTCCCTAAAACAATGTTATCAGTACATGCCCTCAGTGCATTTTTACTGCAATTATAAAGGTTTTTCCATCTGGAAAGTGAGTCAGCTTAACTTTTTTCTTTTAAACTAATGACCATTTAATGTCAGATAAAAGGTTTAGAGGAAAGGATTAAGTACCACTTTCAACAGAGATGGTGGGAGATAATTGACTCAATTTACCCCTGACATCGGTGCAGGGCACCCGCATGAGTGTGTGAATGTAAGGCAGAGAGGAGCCTGCCAGAGACCCAGTGCTCTGGCTGATGAGTGCTCACATTTTCCTCTCTATCATCCCTGCACATCTGACTCAACATCTCTAGCAGGTGTCCTTGTGCCCTCTGGGAAGCCGTAGCTATTCCTGCTCTGGAACTAGTAACACCCTTCAAACAGCAGAGGAGAAGCTGAAGGACAGATGTGAAGCCAATAGTAAAACCCCTAAAAAGCAGAAAATTAAACAAAATGTTCCAGTTTGGATATCCGCCAGCAGGCACAGCCCTCCCCTGGTTCTCCACCCTCCAGCCACAGCCACATTTTCACTTGCACCCACCACTGCTTGGTTGGAAACTTCCAGATCTTTCATCACTGCATCCTCCTTAGATCCATTTTTCTTCCCCCACTGCTGCCTTTTTCAAGGACCTGGGGTAATTTCTCCTGGAGAGACTTTTTTTTGCCATTTGTCTGCACAGGTCACCCCTTTGCATGGGACAGGCTCCTCCAGGTGCTAACACTCCCCTCTGCCTGCTGCCAAATGTTCCCTGGAGCTTTTTGTCTCTGTGTCCCAGGGGACAGCGTGGCCCTTTTTCCTCTGGCTGTGAAGCCGCCAGGAAAGGCTTTGATTGCTGGTCTGGTATACGAACCACTTGGCTTGGGTGGAAAGGTGTTTACCGAGCACATACCATAAAGGTATGACCCCATCACAACGTCCTGCTCCCAGCTCCCTTGCCATGTGGACACCTATAAATTTAAACGCCATGAATTCCACCTAAGGGCAGGGTTTGGCTACATTCCCTGAATCAATCGCTTTTGGAAGGCGGTCCCTGCTTCCCGAGGCAGCTGTGGGCTGGACTCTGGCTTGACCCACACATTTGGAGGGTGATGCCTTGGGGAGGGAGAAGGGCTTCTCCAGGGCTTTTGTCTGAGCTGGTGGCAGTCAGTCCCACCACCCGAGCAGAGCTGCTGTCTGCTTGGAGAAGCCGCCTGGGAAGGCTGAGGGTCTGGTTTTGTTGTCTTCTTTCAAGAGCATGATGTGATCTCAGTTCACACCTTGAAAAGGTACGAAGAAAACATCCAGCCCTGAATCACTTGGCTGCTACAGCAGATCGTAGATAGAGCACCTTGGGCCGGGTTCAGACCACCTACCATGATGTCTGATGGCAGCACCCCCCAGATGGGCTGGCCAGGCCAAACCCGCTCCCCATGTGGGTGATGGAGAGGACACCCAGTTACTCTGCAGCACCCTGGAGCTTTCGGAGCCAGACTCCCCTCCCACCCAGCAGCTATTTTTGATGCTTCCCAGCAAACAGCACCATGTAGCTGTTCAGGTTCCTGCAGCAAAGGGCCCGCCGTGTGCATGGATCTCCTGAAGTCACGTGAGAAATCCGGCTGCAACATGCCAAATGGATGGCACTTGAACACCCAAATCCTCCGGGCGACGAAAGATCTCAGCCCAAATGTATGCGAGGAGCTTGTACAATCAGGCTGCAAAACACTGAGCTCAAAACTTGCCGTGTTCAAGATCAAACGAGCAATCTCAGCCTCTCCACCCCCGGAAAGGGACCGCTTGCACTTAGTTTCCTGGTGTGGCAGGTGTGAAAGGCAGTAAAGGCTGGAGAATATCTGGGTGATAGTTCTCCTCTCCAGCTCTAACCGGCTGGTGAAGGTGGCCCCACAACACTGACACGTGCCAGTGCTGCCACTGTCTCAGCGGTGAGCAAAAAGTGTGGTGCCTATGCAACGTGGAAAGGACTTCAGGATCCAAAAAGCACAAAGAGAAAAACACAAGCTAGGATTTGTCAGCAGGGTGTCTGCCACCCGAGCAAAGGTCATTTTGGGGAGAAGTGCCTGTGGAGCTTCTTGTGGGAGTGGAAAGGTAACAGAGAGAGCACAAGGTCCTGGAGGGTCCTAGAGGTCATCATGGAGCATCTTCGCTGCTCTTCAGCCAGCGCAGGAGTGTGAGAAATGACACACCTATGTGATGGGACAGGGAAAGGACCCAAAGCACACCTAGAGGTATCCCGTGCTTTCTTCAGAGTTGTCTAATGTGGGTGAAAACAGGTTGAACTGCCATGGCTTTTGGTGGGTCAGACGGGAGAAGCACCCCTCTGTAGGGGTACATTGCCCAGTGCTCTGCCCTTCCAAGGCCAGTCCCCAGGCTTCCATAGTCTGAACCCAAAGGTTAATCGCCACGCTGTATGTTAATTTTCCCCGAGTCAAGAACCGCTCTCTTTCACCAGTTCTGAAGTTTGCTGCCTTTCATTGAATTTCCCTGCCTGTGTTAGGAGAGCAGGTGAGCGGGAGATCCCAATTTACTTTCTCTGCAGTCTAGACTATTCATTACTTTCCTGTCTCTAAATGAAGCGGGTGCAGTCCTTTCAATACCTCCATAAAGCTTTCCCTCACCAGGCCTCTAATCATTTGCATTGTCAGCCTCTGAACCCTTATTATTTCCACTATATCCCCTTTTGAGATCAGATATCCAGAGAGGAGCTCGGCATGTTAGCAAGGGTCTCCTCCGGATCTCTGCTGTGAGCAGGCAGGCTTTGGGGAATAGTTTACATCCCTCTCTTTAACCATCCTCATATTCTATTTTACTTTCCCAACAGCAAAAAGGAATAAAATTTTTAAAATCCCCAAAACCCCAGAGTTGTTACAAATAGCTCAATAAAAGCATAAATGATGACAATTAATTCCGAGCCCGGCGATGTGCGTGCGCAGCTCAAATTATTCCTCACCGTGCCTTGCAGTTGTCAGGGGTGAATTTTATCTGCCATTGTGCTGCCCATTCACCTAGCTTTGTGTGGTCTGACAATATCTCAACCCAAGGTGGTATATGGTTGCAGGCACTGCCGCTCTCGTTATTTACAATGGCTAATTAAGATCCTGCAACAACCTTCATCCCACCCTTAATTCTTATGAAGCAGCCAACAAAAGGTTTTGATTTCCTTTTTGGCTGGAAGACCTTTTGGCTTCTGCAAAAAGGGGATTAAGAATGAAAGCACATAAAGGTATGTGCACAATCACAAAGTCATAACAGCTCTCCGAGTGCAGTCTCCCAGGAATGAAACGCAGCATTAGCAAGAAGGGCTAATTGGGACCGGTTTAAGGAGTGCACATTGTGTAGCCGAGTCCGGTAACACTTTTGATCAGGCAGACAACACAGCCACAAATTGCTTTCTTCCCCCTCCAAAATATCTGGCCCTGCAGGAAATGGTGTTTTACCTTTCCCAAGCAGCCCAGACAGACAGGCAGGCAGACGGATGGTGCTCATGAGCTGGGTGAGCACCGTGGGTCACACCGGCTGCTCTGCAGGGCACATCCTGGACAAGCCCAGCTCTCCATGGGCTCCAGGCAGATGCAGGGTCCCTGTCCCCCATGCTCGGTCTTGGGTGCCCCTGAAAGCCGGTGCTGGCTCTGCCATGACCCCCAATGTCACTGTCATCATGCCTTTAGGATCAGATGGAGCTATACATGTGCAGCTCACCCAGACACTCTCCAGCGAGCGCTCTGGGCACTGCCGTTGGCTGTGGGTTTCAGAGCAACTGCTCCCCATCTCCTCTTTGCCTTCAGACGCCAGTGGGTGCAGATCCCTGGTCTGAAGCTGCCCCTGGAGAGCCTCCTGACTGCAAAACTTGCTGCGGAGGAAGCGACCCTCCCCACTGCCTCATCCTCCTGCGGGCAGGCACCCCTCAAAGGCTCTGCACGGAGCGTGATGATGCCCAGAGCCCTGTCCCCCGCCCAAAGGCCTCCCCTCTTAGTCCCTGTGTCACCGAGCCAGCTCCACGAGCCAAGCTTGGGAAGCTGGTTCGTTAGCTCTTGGCACTGCCATCTCCCAGAATGTCATGGCATGCACAAATCTATGAAAACCAGAGACCCAAGACATGTGTTTTTGTTTGTTTGCATGTGCCAACATTTCCAATGGCTCAGAAATGTGTGCCTGTGAAGGCTGCGTGTGTGTTATTCATTTAGGATCATTTTCAGCGCTTATAATAGGAGGCTCATTTTATCCTTTTGAAAGCTCTCGAGCAGAGATGATCACAGCCCAAAAGCCTGCCATGGCTGTAAACAGCATTTAAGCTCCACATAGCTGTCTCTCCTTGGAAAACAGTCCCACGAAGGAGTGGAAGGGCTTTCTCTATGTGCTCATGTCAGATACATCGATAGATAGGCACCTCATTCCTCTAGGCTCCTTTGTAAAGCCCAGCCAAGATTTTTACATTCTGATTCATGCAAATGTGATCATATGATCAAAATAAAATGTACTACCTCCCAGGAACTAACGCACTAATCTTTGACGCGCCGCAGGCCGTGGCCTATCTCACACCATCACTCTTCCCTCCTTGTTCCTGGTGCTGCTTCCTCCTGTCCTTCCACACAACATCCCTCAAGCTGACAGCTGGCTCCCAACCAGCCAGGACGGGGTCTGCCTCAAGCCGACTCAACACACAGCCTCACAGAACAGTTGGAGAGCCTTCCCTTCCATCCTTTCTGCTCCACCCGTGGCAAAGTTTCCGATGGTGCATCTCTCCCAGACACTCATGGAGAGACGGCATACCCCAAAACAGGTGTATCTCCAGATCCCCTAGCTGGGAAATTTTGGAGTGAAATCTCCCAATTGCAAATTTCTCCCACAATTTCCGTAGCTCCTTTCATTTACTCAGGGTGGAAGCAGGCTCAGAATTGCTCCCTTTAGGAAATGGCCCTTCGAAGCTTTGGACTGCACAAGCTGTTGAGAATGCTGGTGAAAAGAGGATCCTCAGCGCCCGCATGGGAAGGAGGAACTGCAGCATCACCTGCAGTGATTCCCCCAGCCAGGCCATGCTGTCCTTCATCAGGGCACCTCTCAAAACCCCCTGGGAACCTCATGATACTTGCGCTGCTTAACCAAGGAAAGAAATTCCCATTAGAGGCTTCGATGCGGTTACATCTTCTGTTGCTCCTGGCCGCCGCCGCCGTTTTGTTTCAAAACAAAGGCGGTGTTTTCTATCCTTTAGGCCCGAGCAGACCAATTCATCTCTCTTCAGATTGGTTTGATGTGGCTTGGGAAACTCAACCGGTCGTTTCCCAAGCCCGGCGTAATTTGGTTACACTTCCTGTGGTTCAGCCACGGGTTCCCCAGCCTGGCAGACACAGGGGATGTGCAGACAGTTACCCTTTCGTCTGCTCCAAAACTGGAAATCAACTCTTGCCTGGGGAGGCATCAGCCATCAGCTGCTTTGGTTGGACTACAACTTTCCATAACTTTCTGAGTAGCCACCCAAAACAAACATGGCCAGATACTCTAGTGGTCACCACTTGGCTTGTCTCTGCAGGCAACCACTAAATCCATGGGTCCTGACTTCTGGGGAGACCCTGGTATGTGCCAGACCTTGCTGTGGGACTCTGCAGGTGACATAACAAAGTGGATACTCGTGATCTACATCTCCTTGGGTTGGCACCTTAACATGGGCTTTATGAGCTCAAAATGCCGTCGGAGGAAGAAAATGATGTTATGAGCTTTTTTCCATCAGCCAGGATTCAGGCTCTGAAAAAAATGGGGGTGGCAGCAGAAATGGGTAAGACATGGCCAGCCTGGAGAAGGTTTGGGCCCTGGACCCCTTGGCAGGTGCTTGGGAAAGGTGGTGGGAGAAAGGTGGCCTTTGCTAAAGAAAGAGTAAACTGCCATGAAAGGGAAGTTTTAGAGGGCGGGCTCAAATCTATTCAGAGACTTTGAAAACAGTGTCAACTGAGAAATATGCAGGTGATATTTTTTTACACATTGAATATTGAGTTTTGCTTTCAAAGTAAAGCTTCTGTTTTTATTTTTCTTTTCCTTTAAAATTATCTATATTTAAAGAGATTAAGTAAATTATTAAATAGGGTGAATTGAATGCTTTTGGTAAACCCAAATCTTTTCACACAGTCCTTTGTCTCACTTAAAAAAAAAAAAGGAAAAGTTCCACTTTGACCTGATTTTTCCTCCCTAATTTTTCAGCTCACACTGTTGGATAGAAGAGTCTACGTAGGTTACATCATTCGGGAGGAATCTCCTCTCATCCGTCTCCAAATGAATAACAACAAACATCCAAAAAAATAATTGAAGTTTTATATATATCCCTTGGCCATTCAGGTGGTATGGCTGGCACGGGACATCGGCACTTTAAACAGCTGTTGTGAATCTTAAGGATAAACTTCCCCCCTTTGGCACTCCACCAGGAAGTTATGCATAGGAATATACCTGCTTTCCCTTGCAGCAGGCAAACCCCACCATCTTTAATACCTCAAGAGTGGATGAAGGAGAACAGCTTTTTTTTCCCTGGGGGACACCCTTGCTTTGTCTGACCCTTTCTGCTGTGTTGGACCAGCGGGACTGAGTGGGGCTCTGGGCTGGGCTGCGATAGGCAAAGGTCTTTGCAAGGGGTATTTACAGCTACATGGATGTACAGACAGCTCCTCCTCCCTCATTGGCAGACAGCTTCATTATGGAGCAATTCAATGCCCTAAAAAAGAACCACCACTGCTCCATGCACACTTTTTCACATATTACAACCTTATTTCCAAAGGTAGGTATGGTAACAGCATGCTTTTAGAGCCAAAGTCACATATGCTTTGTGATACCCAATCTATCACTCTTAGAACCGACTCTGTTTTCCTCAGAGTCAGATATCCCTTGGTGGACAAACTCTCTTCGACCAGGCAGACTTGCTTGACCATCTTCTCCAGCTGGAGTCTGAGGTCCTGGCTGAAATGTCATTCCACTGCTTTTGTGAAAGTACAGAGACACCAAAACTCAGTGAATCCAAGAAAGCTGCTGGACACCTATGGGACAAAACACTGTCCACAGCACTAAACACATGCCTGACAAACCTTGCTCCAAGAGCCGGCGTAAGCTGGGCATTGTCTTAAACCAGACCTAACTTCCACCCTGCCGTGGTTCCACGAGCCTGGATGAATAAGCCAGTGCAAAGACCACAATGATCCAAGACAGTGCAGCTGGGAGGGGTGAGCTGAGCTGAGGCCTTCCTGGGATCTCCCCAAGCTCTGCTCTGCTCCCACGTGCATCTCCCTACAGACATGCCAGGTTCACAGGCACTAGAGCATCCAGCTCATTTAGGGTATGGCCTTAACTCCAGAAGTCAGGGCATAAGAACAGGATCTCCTCCTCACTGCAGCATTAGGGCAGCATCTCTTCCACAGACTTCATTACTTTTGTCCCAGTTGCTTCTTTCTTGACTTGCCACACCATGTGATATTTAATGGAGGAGTTTATCAGCTACACTCCCAGAAGCTAATATTAATGGTGTCGATATCACACATGCTGGCATGTAGGGGACGTAGTTGAAGGGATCAATTCCCCTGCATAGGTGGGCCACACCCTTGGGCAGTGTAATAACCCCCAGCTTGCAGAAGAGCATGGCTAAAACTGTGTGCGTGCTCCTGGAAGAGGCTTCTCCATTGCTTCACTTCTCTAAAAAGTTCATCTCTAACTGTGAGCCTGTGAACCAGCACTTAGGGATGATCCTGAGCTAAAGAAGATTGCAAGGACAGCCCAAGACAATGAGCAGCAAGTTCCACATGCTCTTGCTCCTGAAGGATGTGTTGCCAAAAGGCAACTGTTGGCGAGAGGGGCAGGTCAGGTACAGCAACTGCCCAGCTTTGCAGTGTGGATCCTACCATGGCATCAACACAGCAGAGGCAGAACAAAACTACTTGGTGGTCAAGCAGGAAAGACCACACCAGCTTCATGGCTTCAGCTGCAGGGATGTCAACCTGGCCAACCACTCCCACCTACTGACAGCTCGGCTGTCCAGAAGAGGTTCTCAGTCATCTGGAAGACACCTTGCACAGGGACCAGGACACTCTTCTCCTTCTTGGCCAGTGGTGAGCCCCAGGCAGGATGCAACAATGTTTTGGTGAAGGGTTTGCCTTACTTGGACCAGATGCAGAGCCCAGCTGAGCTTTGACCACCAACCCTTCACCATCACAGGAACAGCACTGGAAGGTCTCACCAAGCAGCAGTCTGGTTTGTGCAATGCACTCTATGTATTGACTAAAAAAGCTTCCCTGGACCTGCAGAGGTCCCCTCCTGGGGAGGGCACACGTTTCAGCGTGGCCAGCGGCCCCAGCACCCAGCTTCAGGACAAAACCAACCACAGCCTTATCAGAGCGTGCTGCTGTCTGATCTCAGCCATGAAAACAGCGCTACAAATCTAGCAGTATTTCTGAGACAGTATCTACAACATGCTTTTATTAAATCCAATTAAGTGCATTTGTTTTAAAGTGGGCCTGCCCAGAGCCCCACACTCACATTAATGCCATCAGTTGCTTCAAGCAATCGCCCGGTGTTACGCCCCTCGCACTTGAGGTTATTTCCACAATAGTAATTAAATCCTCATTAACAATTTCAATTATAAAGTAAATCAAATGTAATAGCCTACACAGGGAATCTCATCTCATGTTCGGGGAGCCCGAAGACTTTCTGAAAGGAAGAAATGTTAAACACTGCAAACGAGCTGCTTCTTAGAGTCCGGAGGTCAGCAGAGGAACATGTCCAGCAGGGCTGTTGACAGCCACTTGTAACTTCTGGCCTCACCACCAAGGCACAGAAGCACCACATGCCTGGGAGGCCTCAAGCATGAGGCTGTCTGTCTCTGGCACGTGATGGATGTCCCTTTTCTTTGTTCATTTCTTGAGCGCTTCCTCCCCAGAGCACCCTTTTGCCCAACGTGAAGGTGCTCTGAAGGGGAACCTGGTGAGAATTCTTCTCGTCTTTGCCCCTGCTTTTGTTGTGGCTAACAAATCTTAAAAAGCAGGTCTCCAAACACAAATACTCAACGCACGCCCTCCTCGGCCAACAAACCTGACAGCACCTAACCGAGGTGAGCACCTTATCCCCTCACCACACCGTCTTTTCACAGCCCAGGCACCCGTCTCACTGCTGTCCAGGAAATATTCTTGTAAACCAAGGACACAAGTGGCAGAGGCCCCTGCTGTCAACTGCATAGCCCCTAGTTCCCACGTGCCGGTCTCCAAACCCAGCAGGCACTGTGGGACAGGGAGCAGATCCTCCCTCCCTGGTTGCTCTCGGCCTCAAAGGAGATCCCTTCTGCCCAGACCTGTCCAGCATTTACCACCTCCACCCCTTCAAACCTCCCTGATAGCAAACAAACCCTGTCGTTCTGACAGTGAAACCATCAGTGCCATAGGCCATGGTGATATTTCAAGACAAAAGGCCCCCATAAATCCTTTCTTACTCTGGAAATCAACTGGGTTTCTCCTCTTGAAGGTATTAACACAGCACATCTCCAGCCGCTCCCAACCCTCCACCCCAGCACTCCTCTGAACCTGCCCTAAATCTCTCCCACATGAATCAATATGAAGACAAAGCTGGCAAAGCCTTCCAGCCCCCACCAGCCAATTCCACCACTGTACCATCAGGTCCTGCTTCCATGCCGGTCTCCAGGTGCGCCAGGAGAGCAGCTCCCAGTATATTCACTGGGAGAGGGGCTGCTCAACTGATAGCCTGTGCTTAGCTAGGGTGAGGGCAACACCTGTAAGGCTGCCCAGATTTCCACGGAGCATCATGGAGTGACCCTGCTTAGCACTGTTCATTTTTCTCTAGGCTTGTGAGGTTTGGAGATTGGTTCAGATAAGCATCCTCAAGCTTGCAGGCTTATCTGCACCATCTCCCAAACAGCTTTGATCTGCAGGATTTGGCTGCAGCTCTCAAAGTTATCTTGAGAAAGCTTGTTCTGGGGAGAGTCATTCTTCTGATTAACAAGAAAAAGCTTTCTGAGTGGCTTTGAGCATTTTCAGCCCTGGCTGGAATCAGGGACTGTAGCAATGTCTGCACACAGAGAGAAGGAAAAAGTCTAGCAACCTTCTTAAAGCTTTGCTTGGGCTCAGTTGTCATTCAGCTAAAATCTGCCATGTTATTTCCACTCGCTGCTTTCCCCGCTCTCTGTTTAATGCCACACACCCCCCACTCTGTGGGTCAGGGTCTATGCAGAGGTCCACACCTTGCGTTGGCGGGTGGCTTTGCATCCCCTGTATCCCACACAGGGCAGAGGAGAGGGGGCTGGGAGGCTGAGGGCACCTTTTAAAAGGTACAATATTAAATTAAACAGCTGAAACAAATAGCCCCCCTCTCAAATCCTCCGGTGAAGAAAACCCAAGCCACATGTATGTCGTTCATCGAGTCAGATGCTGAGCTCCTAGTTTACCTTGCTTGGCCGAACAAAGCTTTAGGAAATACTCGTTGGGCTGAAAAGCATCAAATTTAACCCTGGCACTTGAAAAATGCCGACATGGATTCTCCCACTCTCGGCCCATCAGCACCCCACGTGAGATTTCTTCCCGCTGGGAACAATGAGGGAGGAGGAAGAAGTTATTAAGAAAAAGGAGAAATTACAGAAATAGCAAAGAAGTTTATAGAGGGGAAACTACTCTGAACAAACTACCCCGAGCACATCCCGCTGCCCTCACATAAAAGATAAACACATTAAAAAACCAACTGCTCATGGAGAGGAAAGAAGCGTGAACGGCAAAAATATGTACATGGGTTTTAAATAATTTTTTTATTTGTTGAGGCAGTAATACTTGGTTCATGGAACTGCAATATACAGAGAGGTGAAATAAATAGCTTATATATATATAATATATATAATATAGCTGGTTTTAAAATATTCCCTTATCATTGGTGTACTAGGTCATCTTGTAGTCACTTGAATGTATTTAGCAGCATTCTCCAGAACTGAGCATAATGCAGGATCACGGAGCCGTGACACCTTATGTCGTCAGAAAGGTTACAGAAGATCGATGCGTCGAGAACTCCACGGGAACTCACTCACTGCGGCACACACCGTCTGGTCACGGGCCGGTGTGCAGCAGGCAATAAATAGATTACTGCAAAACCGGCGCTTTTTCGGGGCAGGGTCTCAGTAACTTTGGGAAAGAACTTTGGTTTTCTTTGGTTTTATTTATTTATTTTTAATAATTTTTTTTTTTTTTTCCTCCTTTCTTTCCTTTTTTTTGTTGGTTTTTGTTTTGTTGTTTGTGTTTGTTTTATTTCCTCTGGGGATATGCTTGACAAGTTGTCCTTTCCAAAAAAAAAAAAAAAAAAAAAAAAAAAAAAAAAAAAAAAAAAAAAAAAGCAAAATAAGCACCTGTGTGTCATCAACAACAAGAAGTCAATTTAAATAGAGCAGTTCATTTTGTTTTTCAAGTCACAATAAATCCCTAACAGCTTTTCCCCAGCGTTTGCCATCTAGTCTTTTATTAATTTTTTTTTTATTTTTATTTTTTTTTAAACACAATGTACAAAAATAGAGCTTCTTCCTTATTTTTAATGTAAAAATATTCCTCTGGTGCAGTTTTTTTTTTGTCTGTTTGTTTTTTGTGTTTGTTTTTTGTTTGTTTTTTTTGTTTGTTTGCTTGTTTTGTGGTTTTTTTTTTTGTGTTTTTGTTTGTTTGTTTTGTGGGTAATTATTCTGACACCATTTTCGTCTATTTTTAACTGGGGTTGGTGGGTCGTATTCTCTTAGTCCTCTTGGTGACTGTTGTGTACTTGAAAGGTTTCTGTATCTCCACTTGCCCCTTTGGGTACCGCTTCATAAAATGTACATCTTGCTGGTTTTCCCGGGTCTTGGGCCCTTTTCGTGGCCTCCCTTTTTTGGTGAATCCAACATACCAGCCTGAATATTTTGCTGACATCAGCGCCGTGTAGTTGTTTTCCAGGACTTTTTCGATGAAGACACACTCCTTGCTGGTGCCATCAGGCTGAAAAAGGGAAGACAATAAAATAAAATAAAATAAAATGAAATTTCATTATCCAAATGCAAGTTCAGTGACCAAAACCCAGTTTGGCATCAATAAAATCATCCCATCTGGACCTTGTTTTTGGTTCATAGGAGCAGTAACAAACATCCGCTGAAATAGAAATGATTTAAAAAAAAAAAAAAGCATGAAAGCATGAGGTCATCATTTCACTTCTCTAAACACTTCTACCCAAGGAGAGAAAGATTTCTCAAAGACAACAGTTCAGTTTACCCAGTCCAAGTCCAGCTCCTTCAACTGCAAGCAAAGCAAGACACTTAGCTTTGCTTTTTCCATTAGGCAAGGAGGATGAATTGAACTCGTGCCAGGGAAACCTCATACTGCATCGGGAAAAAGTCAGAATCTCACACGGGCCCAACACCAGCATTCCCCTTCCACCACTCACTCTTGATGTTTTCTGAAATACTTTATGGGCTTGTGTCCCTCACTACCCAAATCCCACTAAAACCATTACAAGGCTTAGTCTAAACCTTCCCAGTGCTTGGAAGACCCTCCCCCAGAGCATCCCAGGTGCAAGACCTGGCAAATAAAGGACACGTGGAACTCCAGGGATGAGCCAGAGGGATGCCTGAGGTGTTGAGGTCCCTGACCCCACTCTGGTCCCTGTGGCCCTGGTGCTTTCAGAGCCACACCGCACACCTCGGGCTGGGCTCCGATTCGCATCCCTGGGAGACAGAGGCAGCGGAAAGGGCCGTTCCCACGCCAGAGGGGCTCCCCAGACCGACAGCTTCCCACCAGCATCCTGATGTGATGGCAGCTGGAGGACCATGTGGCAGCAGTGTTCTCAGCCATCAGACTCGCTCCAGCTCCACTGCCAGAGGGGTGACACAAGTGCCTGATTTTACACCTCTGCTCTCCCAGGGTAGGTTTTTGTTTGGAAGAGGGTTTCATTTCTTGTGGCAGAGGGGAGGCAGTCCTTCACCTTTCCCAACCTTTCAACCTCAGCCTAAAAGCAGCCATCCAAAGCTCAAGGACCTGGCTTAGTAAACCATGTCCCTAAATTACTTTCCTCCTTGCAGAGCAAGACAGAATTAGCACAGAACTGGAGCCAGAAGCTCCTGAGCATGAGAGCTGCTCCCCAACCACACTGAAGCAAAGCGCCCGCCCTGCTGGGACTCCTTTCCCGATGCAGCTGCTGGTTTGAGATTTGGCAAACCAGGTTCAGCTCAGCTTGGAGATCTGGACTAACGGATCCAGAACTGGACTTTGAACACAGCAGAACAGAGATCTTGGGCTGGATTTAGAACTCTAATTTACCCAGCACACGCAGCACTCAAGGGAGCTGCAGCATCACAAAACATCTTTAAGTCCTTCAGCACAGAGGAAATTCTTCTCGCCTATAAACTTCTGCAGGAAAACATGTTTTGCCCTTTAACTGCTGAGTTACTGGTGCTGCACTTAGAACATCATGCACTGTTGTATGCACCGGCACTTTGTTCTATGCCTCAAAAGATACTGGGGAGTAGACACGAGCTCACTTGAGCCCTGGGTGTTGTCTCAGCTATGACTTGAGCTGAGCTGAGTGTCTCCAGCTCTTTTATGGATTCCAGCCAGCACAGCATGGAGCACCATACTGGACAATCTAATGCTCAGCAAAGCCAAAGGAAGGATTTCCATCACAGTATTGGCCCAATCCAACTCCCCACTGAAGTCAAATAAAGAGTCTTTCAGTACTGCAGGCCTATTCCTGCTGCTATGCTTGCTATTAAACTCTCCCCATTTAAACTAACCAGCATCAGACCCCATTCCACCCATCCCATGCTATCCCTGGGGGGGACAGGAAAGCCAAAGCAGTGTGACCAGCACAGCACCAGCAGCGATGGGCGATCGATCCCAGGCTGCAGCATCTCTGCTCAGGGGCTCCTGTGGGCTGGAGCAAGGAAGCTGTCCTAAAATGTCCTGCACAATCACATCAGGTTTGTGCCATTTGTGGGAAGGGCAGGGGATCTTGCAATAGGAGGAAAACCCTTGAACCAAGTTGGCTCAGGCTTCCCTGCACCTCTGATCCCCAAATAACTGAGTACAGACTGCAAACAGAGCTGCAAGATTGGAACCACCAGGCACGATGACCCACACTGTAGTCACACAGGCAACCAGAAGAGAAAATCTTCATCATTACCAGCATCCAGAACCAGCCATTCCACCCTGGCTTAATTCCTCTAGCAGAGCTTCAATTCAAGCCATGCAACAATATGTGATGTTTACCCTAAAATCATTAATGCACCATCCTGCCTAAAGAGTTTCGCTACCATAAGTAGGTCTCATTAAGAAGGCACAAGAGATCATGGCAACTCCTGCCTCAAACATGCTAATCCAGGGTCCACATTCCCTATATGTGCCCCCTATATGGGGGCAAAGCCAGCTCTGCCACAGGACCAGCAATCCCCATCCTGGGCTAGGCACAAAGGTCTTCATTTTATCATCTTCGACTAGAAGCTCACAGACACTTTAATGAATGGCAGAACTGGGCAAAGCTCAGTGGTTCCAGTTCCTGGGGAGGTCGTTCTCCGAGCCCTGGGTTTGATCAAAGCCACATGAGTGGGGAAAGGGGAAATCAGTCGACACCACGGGGTTCCACCAGGTTTCAATGGGAAGCCATAAAACCAGCCCCAGGTTTCTCAGGGCTCAGCCCACTACAAACCCTTCCCCAATGAATGGAGAATTTTTAAACAATACCATGGCTGAGTTTCAAATCCACCCAAACCCAGGTGCTGATGAACCGACCGGATCCGTAACGCAGGGGGAGCAGGTAATTGGAAGGGCTGTTTCCCCCACACTCATGGAAAGGTCCTGGATTTGAGCCCTGACCTTGTTGCTAGGAGAATTAAGGCATTTTCATGCAGTTTGAGAGGTTTCCGCTTGTACTGCAATGTCAGTTTCTCATGGAAAATGAAGACTGGAATGAAAAGAAAATGTGTGTGTAGGAGGGGGAAATTATTCTATTAATAACAAAAAAGTATTTACTTATACCTTCAAATTTGCCGACAGAGCCTAAGACGGAGACAGAAGGTGGAGGAATAACAAGGTGCAACTTCAGGCCAACCTCAGGGCTAATTTGAAGTAAACAAGGTGTATGAGATAAAATAACTTCGTTCTGGAAGAGGAAGAGCTCAGTGATTTGATAACATGAAATTACAGTAGCATTTACAAGTACCTCAAGATAATCAGGATAAGGACCTCACTTCCCCAAACAGAGCATTCCTGCCCATGCTAAGACACGTCAGAGACAGACAAATGAATTTCAAATACTTACAAGATGATTTTGCAGTATCTTTTATAATCCCCAATAGAATACAGCCCTTGCATATGTTACCTACACCACGGAGAGCTGGACCCATGGTAATTTATTAGAGGAAATGGCAATTTATAAGGGTTTTCAGTCATTTTTAAGTGTCACCTTGTTTTCATCAGATGCCCATCACTTCAGTTCTAATTACGACCCTATTTAAACAACAGCAAAACACTTACTGGGTCTGTCACACATCCCCTTGCTCCTCTAAAGAGAAAAGGATGAAAAAGGGAGATGGCTTTGGCCAAGCATCACTCCCTGCTCACCCTTCCACAGGAGCTCCTCATGCAAACGCCTGCTGCCGACACGGGGCTGCACCCTCTGCTGCTGATGTCAGCTGGGAGATGCTGCCAAGCCACATTTCATACACGCTCAGCTGACAGGATGTACCTTGCAGAGTGCTCACCCTTCAAAATGTGGAGGTTTACAGAATCAGAGAACCACAGAATAGAATGTTTTGGGTTGGAAGGGACATTTCAAAGTCATCTAGTCCAACCCCCCCTGCAGTGAGCAGGGACATCTGCAACTGGAACAGGTTGCTCAGAGCCCTGGCCAACCTCACCTGGAGTCATTCCACAAATGGGGCATCTTCTACATCTATTTTTTAAATCTGATTCTTTAAAATAAAGAGTTCTTGAAAGCCTGGGAGCTGTGCAGGAGCTGCCTGGCCTGGTGCAGTGACATTGCCACAAGACGAGGCAGGATCTGCACCCAGCCCTGACTCACCATCAGCCCCACAGAGCAGGGGGGCACGAGGGCTCTGCAGCCCCGAGATGTCCCACATGTGCTCATGGGATGAGCTGCTCCTGCATTTTGCTCACTATTGTCCCACAGGCAGTATCTCCAGGCAAGCTCCCTGCCCAGAGCAGGGTGAGAGCTGTTGCAGAGGCACAACCCTGCTCCTTTAAAAGGTGTGGGCTCTCTTCACATCAGCACCTCCTCCTACCTGTGACAAGCCACCCTCAAATTGCCTATTTTTTCCCCCAGGGGCTGCTGCTTGGCTGTGTGATGCCACCATGGAGATGACAACTTGCAGCTCAGTTCTTTGCAGAGAGAGGATTCAGAGCAGTTTTTGTTTACACACACCCCTAAGAGTCGTGGGAAGATGCAGTAGCTGTTAGCCAGACTTCTGATAACACGCCTTCTAAAATGCCTGATCTAAACACCACCTTCCACAGAAAGGCCTTGGGCATCACCCAGATCTGGGCAGAGGCGAGGGAAAGTGCAGCCGTGCTGGTAAAAACCCCAGCAGGCCAAAGCAGTGGCTCCAGCAGAGCATCTCCCGTAAACAACAGCTGGAGACCAGCCCTGGACGCAGCAAACCACTGCCCAGTGACCAGCCCTGGACGCAGCGAACCACTGCCCAG
>JANVCC010000040.1:9921330-9946488 GCA_025345505.1 Todiramphus chloris collaris
CCCTGGACGCAGCAAACCACTGCCCACTGACCAGCCCTGGACACAGCGAACCACTGCCCAGTGACAAGGCAGTGAACTCAAGTGGTCCCAGTCCTGTGATCGGGCAGGGCTAGAGTGGCAGCAGGCAGCCAAGGCTCCCTCTCCAGCAAGGGACATCCCGAGTGTGGTTGTGTTTATGCACCACAGGCCAGTTCCATCCCGTGTGCAGCTGAAGGCGGTGGAGCCGAAGGAGCCGCCCTGGAGCCAGGGGCTCTCCGAGTGCCCTGCGCTTACCAAGGAGCAGCACTGGATTGTTTGTGCAGAGCATTTGGCGACGGGCTCTCCAGTATTAAACGTGAAACATGTTGAACTGACACTAAAGCAGAATTAAGTGCCAAAGCATTTGCTGCTTCTACAATTACACTCCGGAGCGCTTTGGTGCTCCTGCCCTCCTTTTTTTATGACCCAACTTGGTCTTATTGTAGTTTGGCTTTCTCGTTTTAAGTTCTCCAAATGGAAAGGATCAAAGGGCTCTTTGTTGTCGTAGCAGGAGCGCTCCTCGGAGCGAGGCATTCCTGCCACTAACAGCTTGCTGCTCAGGGGGAATTCGCAGCAGCCTCTGTGCCACCAGCCGGAGCCAAAGCATGAGCAGGTGCAGCAGCTGCCTCCTCCTCCTCCTCCTCCTCCTCCTCCTCCCCATTACCCTGCCACGCTAAGCCACCTGAGCAGCTTTTTATGGGAAAGGGAGGCCGGGGCAGGTTTTCTCATTTATGCTTCACAAATCTGGCTCAGTGGGCACCGGCAAATCCAAACTTCACTCAGCTTTTACGGCAACAATAAGCGGCTCGGGTAACACCACGGTGCGGGGAGAGAGATGCCTCCGAGACTGAAAGGTTTCTCTGTTTGCAAAGATCAGGGCACAAATTAAGCCCTGCGAGTGACGCGGTATTAAGCTGTTGTTAGCTAAGCTTATGTTAAAACACTTCCCCCTCCTCAAACGATGCCGCAATTAGAAGCTCTCTGGGTAAGGCGACTGAATGCACTGGTGATGCACTGCAAATAAAACAACAAACGCCAAACCGTACCAAACACATCTGTGACAAGCCAGGAATGTCGGCTTGGCACTGGGCGCAGCGAGACTCAACCTTTCAAGTGAAAGGGGGATAATTCTCCTGTCTAATTATCACCTTCCTGGAAGTTCAGCTCCCCAGGCTCGATGTCAAACTGTGGAGATACCAGCCCTCCACAGCAGTGGAACAGTTCCCCTCTGCAAGCAAAGTAAGCCTCCTCTTCCTAAAAATCCTGGAGCAGGGAAAGCTACTGCTAAAGCAAAAGGTTTCCAAGAGATGCACGCACCTAGCTTTTTTTCAAGGAAAAACCCTGAAAACAGACCCTTTCTGCATCCCTCCCTCTGTAGACAGACAGACGGACAGGGGGGTTCCCAAGCAGTGGTACTGCACCATGCTGGATCCCAGGCCACCCCGAGGTACAGGCTACACTCACTGAACCCAGCCGTTATTTTAAAGGGCTGCTGAAAATTTCCCTCGAATGCTGGCAGCGTGGGATTTAGATGCTGCATTATATGCAAGAAATCTTGCCCTGTATTTCCTAAATTTCAGAGTGGTGACAGCAAGGAGGGCTCGGGTTTCCAGGCAGTGGGTGGCTCAGCAGCCCCTGTAAGCCACTCCTGAAGCATCCCCAGCTGTGGACTAAGGGCTGGTATACCCAACATCACTGATAACCCCTATAAAGCCCCAGAGCTGTTTCCACAGCATGTACTTAGTGACATTTTCAGGAAGCATATTGTTTCTCCGTGGTTTTGCACAAGCTCAGCTCAAAGCCAGACAGGCAACACTCACAGCCTCCTCCAGACTCACTCCGTGTGGCGTGGAAAATCCCGAGTGGAAGAAGGTAAAGCAGGGGCTGTCATAACATCACAGCTTTTAGCACTGCTGCCTCTCCCCCTTCTCATGTACAACTTTTCAAGGTAGGTCAGAAAGCGTGACAAGGATGTGGGTACAGCAGCTGCCAGATCCAGCAGCGCCATGGGAGATACAACCACCTCGGAGCACGGCAAATGTGAGCGCTCTGGCTGCTGCTGAGCTGGGCCCAGCTAACCTAGTTCACTTTATAGGCATTATCAGGACAGATCCGTCATAAGCATCCTGATGCTCAGCATCCTGGATTTATGGCCAGGCATCCTGACCACAGAAGACACCTCTTGACCCAAATGCACATTCTTGCTCCTAGACCGGGCTGTAAATCAGGGAAGCCGCATCTATAACTGCCAAGAGTTACTCAGTTTCGTGCACGTTTCCTCCAGCTCTCTGGCCTCTGAACCTGCACAATCCTCTGAGGAAAATACTTAGGAGTCATGATGGGCAGTTCAATAAAAGTGTCTGCTGGTGCAGCGGCGAGGTTAATTATGTATACAGGACATCTAAGTGCATTCATGAAGCAGGGGAAGTAATACAAAACCCACACGCAGGAGATTCTCTGAAGAGAGGTGTCAAGGGTTCTAACTCAAACCAGGACAAGAGGGTACATCTCCATTCAGAGGCCCAGGTTCAAAGCAGCATTGCCCACCCCTGCACCCTCCTGCCCATACGCACTGGGGGTACATCACCCCTCTCCTGAAAGCATGTGGACATGAGCACGGTCTTGAACACATGGGATGGGACCTAAAGGCTTCCCTGTTCCTGTTTGTGTCAGACACGAGCTGCAAGAACCAAGGAAGGAAGAGAATGGTTTAAAATTTTCCTTTCCTTCTGCCTTTCATTCAAAAAATTCCACTTTTCTAACTAATAGCCGTGCTGTAACCCACATGCTGCTCTAGAAGAGCATTTTGATACAGAGATGAAAGGAGTGTTTGTAGGGGTCATAGAATCATTCCTGTCGCAAAAGACCTTTAAGATGATTGAGTCCAAAATGATGAACCAAGCAAGACTGAAGCTACACCAGGACATATCTCCTAACCTGCTCCCTCCGTCACAGGCACATTTATTGCCAACAGCATGGCAGGGCAGCACATATCCATAATTAGAGCAATCTAGGTGGGCTTCATCTGGAAAGATGTACATTCAGTGAATAGAAATTCCTAATTTCATCTCAGAGAGCTATGTCTACTTACTACTAATGATGAGAAATGCCAATCACTTTTAAAATGAACTTTATGAAGCCAACAGAAAATTTAGGAAAACTTAAGTCAAAACTGCAGGTTTCCTGCAACAGGATGCTACTGCTTCAGGAAGTCTGAAACCACAAGCAGGTTTCAGATGTGACATCTGAGTAGATCTATGGCATCTACCATTACCTGCACCTACCTGATCCAGTTGCATGCATGCTTCTGGGTTCTGAATAAGATAAGAGCTGGGAAGGCATTTTTACCCATCCATACAATTATAATTAACCTGCCTAATTAACTTGTCAGTTAAATGCACTATCAGGCTTTGCTGTTTCCTTTTTGAGTGGTCATTTTCAGCCTCCACTGAGACTCCACAGGCCAGTCCTGAACTTTCTATAAAAGCAAACTAAGAGCAGCAGCATATTTTGTGTAGGCTTAAATTCATTATACAGGGACCTATGCCACTATAGGAAAAAGAAAAAAGTATTAAAAAACTGTTTAAAACATCAGGTCTAGCTGATGACTGGAGCAAGAACACAGGACTAGAACTATCACTGACCTCACAGCAGGTCTGGTAAAACCCAGACTCATACACATTAAACAGATGTAGGCACTGTCTGTTTAAGTTACAATTTTAAACAAGCGCAATCTCATTCAGTTGACATTCTGGTAGTGACATCAGTTTCTCTGGGCCAAGTTTAAATCAGTGGAATTTAGGACCAAGAAAGGTCATTAATTATCTGCAAGATGGCATTACTTCTCTTCATGTCAAATTGTGGTACTAAATAAAAGGAGAAATCCATGATCAAATCAAGTGTCACCCATAAATGATCATCCAGAATTGTTCCAGCCTGTGAACCACAAACTTCCACCTGTACACAACAAATGCAAGGCTTCTGAGGCTTTTCCCTTAGGAAAACCTAATACCTTTAAGTATCCAAAAGACAATGTGAGGAAATATCAAGAATAAAAGCGTATTTAAGCAAGATCTACTTTTCTTTGACCTTAAAACCAGTTTTGTAATGGCCATATCAAATGGACTAGACTTTGCTACTGTTGGAGCATGAGTTTTATTTTCCACTTCAAAATGAGCCTCCATTCTCACTTCAGCTTCAAAATTGAATTGAGAGCCAAGTATAAAGAGTCCTTGAAGAGACAGATCCCCCTGAATGTGGATCTCAACTGCATTCACTTGAGGAAGACAAGGCTGCGCTGCCTTGTTCCTTGTCACAAGTTAAATACATCAGTGTATTTGCAAAGTAATGTTTAGAAGGAACATCACCCTTAGCTCGATGACACTCAAGACCAACAAAAATTGCACTTGGGAGACAAGATGCTCTGAGGAAAGCAATTAAATTCAACTTGATACCTGCCAGCACAAGATGCATGCAGCACATCCTCTCCACAGGGTGAGGCGTGACCAGGGCTCAGGGATCCCCTCTCAATAATTTTAATTAACATTTAACCTTAGGGAACTAAAATATTCCAGTGTGATGCACAGCTGCAGCCACCAAGAAACACAGGGGACAGGATGTTAGCAGCTTTATGGTGACACTTGCTCCTTGAACACAGAAAGGATTAAATTAACTTATCTCGTAGCTTTCAAGAAGGTGGTGGTTTTTCCCTGGATAGGGATATGCAGCTTCCAGCCATGGGATAAGATTTAGAGGTCAGGCTTACAGCTTCATCTGCTATGTGAACCTTGACTGTGCAAAACTCCAATCTGAGAGAGAATTGGTGCTTCTTAGCAATATCCAAAGGAATAAAACCAAAATTATGAAGAATTTTTTTTTTTTCTTAAATAAAAGGGCAAGGGACCTTTTGCTTTATTTTAGAGCAAACACTTAAAGCATTATGGCTATGCTGAGAAGCTTAAGTCAACTGGAGATGTTCATATATGGCTAAAATGTTACTACGAGGACTTCTTGATCGTGTGGCCTGGACCATGAAATGATGTACTAAGCACCAGTCCCATCTCTGATGTTTCCACTACCATCCGAGGAAGCCCTGTTCACAGGATTCACAGCTCGTGTCATGCACAGTTCCTGTACATGCATTTGGTTAAAGCAAAACCTCCTGTCCTTGCTCAGCCCGAGAGGATCTGCATCCACCCAGGGTACTTAGAAGATTGCAAGGTAGCACAGAAGGACTTACCACGGACTTCAAATATTCACATTACTCTTGTAAGAGGTTAAGTGATGTCCAACAAACACTGTCAATGTTCTGCCTGGCAAAGCAGCTGAACACAAATCCAAGCCCAGCAGCCCACTGTGGACATAAATGTGCTTAACGATGTGCTCCATTTATGAAAGCCATGACCTAAATCCATCAGACCGTGCAGGTAAAACGTACTTGCAGCACTAACAACGGACCAGCACAGGGAAGTCATTGGGAAATGCCTGCCTGGTTGCATAAGCCTCTCTCTCCATTCAGTGCCATGAATACCACAGTCTTATGGCTCAGACGGCCTTCAGGGCTTTGGCATCCAAACTTATGTGCACACACAGACCCTGTTAAGAACCGAGGCAGTGTAACCATTTGTGAAACAAAGAGGTCTTCTCCATACAAGCATGTTCCTTCCACCTCCTCAGCCTCTTGTGCCATGTGAGCTCAAGCACTGCCAGCGTTCCCCAGCTAACCCCATTCTCTCTACAAACTCTCCCATCAATCCTTCCTGAGCCTTGCAGCTGGGCAGCATTTATTGGCATCCACCAGACTGCCCATCCCTTCTGCACATGGAGCTTCAGAATGAGCTGAACACCAAGATCAGCCACTTGCTATCTCACTCCACTATGAAATGGCTGAAGTTCTTCCACAAAATTCATTACCCACATTCACATCATTTCCCCCTCTCCTTCCCAGCTCCAGAGAAACTTCTGTGCACAACACTGCCGTAAACAAATCATTAGGAACACAGGACCAGGACAAGGCCCATTGCTCACAGCAAATATTAACGCTGCAAAGGTCCACTGAGCTCGCACAAACTCCTACCACTTTGAAGGAACCACTGCAGCTCAGGAGCCTATCCATGGCCATGCCAAGGCAGCCTCTGTGCAATAAACACTGGAAAGTGCCTGCGCTGGGCTCAACCATAAAGGGCTTCTTGGGAATCATTACACGGTTGTGCCATTCAAATGCTGGAAAAGCCAAGTCACACCAAAAGCTGGGGGCCAGCCAGCTCTTAGGACATCACACCTACCAGGAACTCACATGACAAATTATTGTGCCCACGTACACCAAGATGGTGTGATAACAGCAGCCCTACCATAACACAGCAACCCCTCCCTGGGGAATCCTTCTGACACATTTCCAGCACTGTAAGGATTTGAAAAGGCAACAAATGAACTAGACGATACAAATTCCACCAGCATCCACGGAAGTCTGAGGTCACCCAGCAATGGGAAAGGAGCAGCTGAGGAAGGCTGCAGTATTACCAAAAGCCTCATGATATTTGGGGGCTAAGAATGGAGAAGGGCGATTGCTGATTTTAGCTTCCAGTTCCACTTTTCACTTCATGAGAACCTCAACTTCTAAGTTTTCAGAATAATAACTCAAAATTTTTATCACTGGCTGCAGAAAAGGCCTGATTAGGTGAACACAGAAGATTCTACAGGCTCAGCTGAAGAAAAACTAGTTTTGTTGCCTCATTGCTTTTAAGACCTCTGCAGACCCTGATTTGAGATTTTTGGACACTTGAGGCTGGTTTCGGATCAGGTCCCTGTTCAAAGCATGACAGGGTCCAAGGCTGCTTGGCTCCAGGTTCCACTGAAGGCATTTACTTAGATGACTTAAACTAAAACAAACCCACAGGGGAGTGAAAGCCTGGGAACAGTTCACTTTTAAAAAGGACCAATCCCACCCCATATGAAGCAGCAGACTGCAGTGCAAAATGAGATCTGAGCGAGATCCAGCAAAAGCCATGTCAAGTTTTGCTTTCACATGAGATGCCAAGTCAGAATAGTTTACGGCTGAACATGTCACAGAGTGATCCACAGAACGCACGCTATTAAACCCGACACCCCACTAATTCTGGTCGTGTTTTTGTTGTGAATTCAGCGCTCAGCACCAGAAATTGTTTGGTTTTACAAGCCCCTTTCAAGCAAATCGAATACTGTGCAACTCCAGAAAAAAGTCTGGATAAGCATCAAAACCCTGTGAAACTCAAAGTTCTGCCCCAAATCCAAGATGCAGTTAGGCGTGGGTTTAAATATACAAGCTGAGGAGTGCAAACACCTCATCTACAGCATCAGAGTTTCAAACTGCAAACCTCTGCGTGTCCCTCTGCCCTCGCCATGCACCTCCCAGCATCTTTGCAGCACATTGGGCTGTTGGGACAGACCCCGGCACAGGCAGGCACTTGGGAAGACTCGCACCCAAATGCCATGTAGGACTGGGGCATGCAAAGGGCATCAGGCTTGGAGCTCATCCTGGCATCTATTTGTCCCAGGCTAACATGGTCCACTGGACTTACAGCAAGACACTGGTTTCCCAGCATCAGTATTTCAAAGGTAGCTTCAACCTCAGCCTTGACCAAAGTCAACGGATAAAAAAGCCGGTCCAGGTACACAGATAAGGCTTTGGAGAACCCACCTGGTGTCTTCTACAAAGGGTGGCTCCCACTGAACCACCTGGAGCTCCTGTAACATAACACGCTCTTTCTTCTGTAAGGCCAGAGGTATTATCAAGGACCAAGACCACATGCATGGGCCATAGCGAGCGCCTTCACTCTTTGATTCTGTCAAGAGGTTTTTTTAGCCAACTTTCCTGACTAAACACACACATGCTTCAAGAAAACCCCTATTTTAAAGCTGTAATGTAAACAACCCCAAATTATTACTATCCCCTAAAGGCTACTGCTGGCAGGCATCAATGATAAAGCTCTGCCAGAGCAGTCTGGCATCAAGCAACAATTTGTTTGTTGTCCTGCAAAAATACAGAGAGCCTTGCCATATGGTATTAGCAACTTTCTGGTAACATTAAGAAATATATTGGCTTGGAAAGCAGTTATCACACCAGAAAAAAATCTTACGTCTGAGAGGCAGGTCTCCGCTGTAAGGGGTATCAGCACAGCAGCACTGGTGAGGGCTGGGGCAGAGGTGATGGAGGCCAGCAGAGCCGTGCCACCTCCAGCCCCTGGCATGGATGACGCACCACTGGCACAGCCATGCTTTGCCTGGCACAGCTTTTCTTCAGGAGCTGGACCGTGCTCGAGGGTGCAAGCTTAGCTCTGCTCATCTGTGCTTCACGAGCATCGGGAGGGCTTCAGCGCTACAGACACGGCGTCAGCAAAGCTGTGCCCAGAAAGCACCCGAGTTCCCTGTCATCAACCTGAAGCAATGCCTCGGCCACCTCGACTGGCTGGGGGGTTCCTGCCTTTCACTGAACAGCTTTTTCACACTGTTCATATTAAGCACAGAAGACAGAGAAGTAAAACCAAAATCACAGAAATGCTTTTTAGTGCATGAAAATTGGAATGGTTTTCTGAGAGTGTGTGTGTGTACCAGGTCACTGAGGATTTCTGAAAGCAAACCCAAAGAGAGATGGTGCAAGTCAGCAGGTGGATTTGGTGGGAAATCACCAATTTTGCAGTACTGCATGCTCGCAGGCTTGAGTTCTTAGTAAGTGCTGAATTGATGTAATGAGCAGGGACTTCTTGAGATACAACTTTACTGCTCTCACTGTCTGTAGAGCTGGCAGGGATGATACCTGTGCTAGACCCCATTCTGTCTATCACTTTTTAAAATTTTCTCCCTAGTTCTGGAGTTTTCTCCATAGCCACATCCTACCTCAGAAGAAGGACTCGCTCCCATTGCCAGGGGTGCAGGAGTTTCCTGCAGGCTCGCAGTGTCCAGATCACAGCCATATTATGTGGAGCAGCATCACACAGGAGCAGAGCACAAAACTGACAGTCGCCACACTGTCCTACCTCCACCTACACTCTGAGTCCCATCCTACCCCGAGGAAATGGCTCCAGTAACCACAACCTGCTTCTCCCTCCTGGAAGAGCCCAAGGAGTGACTTCACACACTGAGAGATGGAGTTGTTCTCCAAACGAGACCAACAGGGAACAATACTGCTGCTGGATCTGGAAAAGACATAATCCACCTAACGCCACAGAATAACATTAGTGGGACTGCTGCTGAAGAAACTTCCAGAACAAATCAAAGATGTGTGGAGCTCTTTCCCTACTCTTCCCAAATCTTCTGCATCTCTTCCAGACATTATTTACCTTCCCTGCTTCCATACGTTGCTCTAAAAACTGACGTATCTCTTGCCATGGTCTGCAATAAGCAGCCTCTCCTTCCACTTGGCAGCTTTGCAGGAAGCCAAAGTCCGTTCTCTTTTGCCCCTGGTCTGTCCAGAAAAACAGGCCTGGTAGAGAACCACAGGAAATGCCCTGGCAACAGTGTCCAGGGATTAGGAGATGCTCCCATCAACACATACCAATCACTAGCTTTAGCAGTGACCAAAGGAAGAGGCAGGGCTGTGGTCATCCTGTAATGGTGCCAAGAGATACAGTTTAAGCTTCACAGAGACCACTGACCTATTGCAAAGGCTCTCCTGACAAGGGGACTGGGATAGGGCAGGGACAGGAACTCTCTGCAGCATCCTGCAATTCTAGAGAGCATGGGTTTGCTGTAAGGACACACTCAGCAAGATCAGGTAGAGATGGCCAAGATAATTAACAGCCATCTGCTCACACCCCAGGCTGATATTCCTTGCTTTGGAGTCTTAAAAGACTTACCTTTGACAGCCCTCTACAAACATGAAGTCCTCACTTAATTGATGCCCTTATCTCAATGAAAGAGATAAGAAAGGCTGAGGCAAAGAGAAAAAACACAGAAGGACTCCCCAGGAGAACCACAGTTGGAAACTCAGCGTGCCTCTGAGGAGACCATTAGCTCCTCTTCTCCCATAACACTGAACTATTGCAAATGTTCAGAGTTCTTGTGTTCTAGGGGACCAGTCATGTTATGCCCTGTCACAAGTGGACAAGTCAAATTGCACATCTCCTTGGAAGGAGAGTAGAACCTTTCTGAGTCCCCTTCACCTCTGTGTTCGTAAGAAGCCCAAGATAGTAATTTTTAAAAGAGCATGAAGTTTTTTTTAAAAGCACCTAGCATTCCTGTCCTGAGCTTTCATATTTTAATATCTCTCCAGAGAGACTGTAATGTAACTCCACCAAAAAGCCTGGAGAAGAGGAGGCTCCAGGGAGACCTTAGTGCAGCCTTTCAGTACTTCAAGGGGTCTGTCAGAAAGATGGGGACAGACTTTTGAGCAGGGCCTGTTGAGACAGGACAAAGGGTAATGGTTTTAAATTAAAAGAGGGAGATTTAGACTGAAGAGAAGGGAGAAATTTTTTACAGAGCGTGGCGAGACCCTGGCCCAAGTTGCACAGAGGTGGTCGATGCCCCATCCCTGGAACCATTCCATTTGAGGTTGGCCAGGTCTCTCAGCAACCTGCTCTAATTGCAGATATCCCTGCTCACTGCTGGAGGGGTTGGACTGGATGACCTTGAAAAGTCCCTTCCAACCCACACTGTTCTATGATAAAGTTCAGCAGGAAACTTCATCAAAATTAGAAAACTCAGGAGCTACAATTCCTACATTTGTATGCAGAGAGGCAGCAAAAAAAAAGGTCAGAAGGAAAATATAAAATTAAATAACACCAAGGACCAGAAAAAAACCCACTATCCAATTTGTTCTCCCCCAGTGCCAGTCACCTTTAACAGAAAAGTCACTCCCTGTACAACACGTGCCCTGTCTCTACTTTTCATAAGCAGCACGTAGAGCGTCAGTGACCTCAGCAGTTGCACGCTGTGACAATAAATAAAGTTAGAAGTCCGCCCAAAGCAGCTCCGAGCCCTTTGGCCAACGTTGGCCATGAACGCACATGTGATAACCCCCAAGCAAGGAAGACAACACAAGGCTTGGGGCTCCTGAGCAAGCTCTATCAGATCAGAAATGCTGGTGTAGGTGACATTTCTGATAACTAAATGAATAAAAGGACACAGAGGCTGCTCTTCTCAGCCCTGGGAATTAGTGCATTTGCCTGCAACACAACTGGCTCCAAGGTGGGGAGCAAGCCCCTTATCTGGAGATCTTGTCTTCGTCACCCATTCCAGCCGAGAACAACAGCAACCTGCTCCGGTCTGTACTACCCTTTGTAGGTGATTATGGGAAACAAAAAGGACTAAATTCAAAGCAGGTTTCCAACTGGGGGGGTGGGGATCCAAAATTGCTGACTGAGGAGAAGAACAAAGCCAGATGGCATATGCTGGTATTGTTCAGGATTATGCAGTGTAAGGCAATAGGAAATGAGCAGAGAAAAAGACCCAGTTTGGTCCCATGGCTCCTCTCTTGCCAAATGAACATACCGGGGCAACCGTGAAACAATCAGTTTATGGGTTTCATTCTCCTCCACCCCCAGACTGAACTTAAATATTTGTATAAGCCCAGGCATAACTTTTATCTAATGTTTTCCTTGGGGTTTACTAGCTGTTTAGAGCATTCAAGCTAAAAAGCATTCCCTCAGACTCTCGCCACAGAAAGAGCTGAAACTCTGATACTAATTAAAACCACACTCTTTGGTATCAAGAAGACATGCTATTATTTTCTTCTTTTGCTCATGAGAAGCTGTTAATATGGGCAACGCGTCTGGAACATTTTCCTTCCAAACGCTACGCTCCATACCCCCTCCTGCTCAGGTCGGCTGGTTTGTGAACTTATCAGCAGTCTGGGGTGGGAAAGCTCATATTTACAAGAATAGATTTATTTATTTTTTTTATAACAAACCATTTGCCAGCTTAACGTTATGAAAAGCACATCAAGAAAAAGGAGAAGAAAAAAAAAAAAAAGCTTTACATTGCATGAAAGTTGACAAGCTAAAGAACTGCCCTGCATTGGTGCCCAACGGGCCAAATCAAGGGGTGAATCTTGCCAAAATATACTATAGGTTTTAAAAAAAGCCCCTGCCTTTGCCAGGGTGCTCCTGGATGTTCAGCGCAGACCCGGAAAGGGTGGAGGTTGCCCTGTATACCACTGCGGATCCACCCTGGGGTAAGGGCTCTTAAAGAAAAAGAGAAGATTTCATGCTCGTTTCACTCTGTTTAATCTGAGTGCTTCTAATGTCTCCATGACTGTGGTATCAGCAGCTCTTAAACATTAACTAAATTGTCCTTATAACATCTCGGGGAAAATAAATGCTATTACCACAATTAACGGAAGGAAAACTAAGGCTCAAAAAAACCCCAAAAAACAAAAAAAACCAGAAAAAATCAAAGGCCAGGCTTATTTTCAGCACAAAAAAAAGGATCCATGACTATCCTGGGAGGTCTAAATCTGGTTAAAAATCAAATTTCCTTGTCCAAGATCAAACAACAGCGTCTCACTCAGAGCAGCAGTCAGAGCAGGACGCAGAGAGAACCAGCTGCTTTGGTCCAACCCTCCCCGTTTCCAAGTCCCCACCAATTTTTGAGCAGCATCTGGATGCTCCTGCTTCTGCAAAGTGGCACGGCGCTGACTGGCAGCGAGCGCTCCGGGCTCTGCAGAAGCAGCTGCACTGCTCGTGAGGAAAACCAAAGTGGCAGGAGGGATCCTTTGCGGAAAGCGCTTGTCCCGCAAGTGTCACTCTCGGGACCACAAAATTAAATAAGGTTTCATCAGAGCAATCTGGTTGCTGGTTTCTGTTTGGGAGCGTGGCTCTCTCTGTGTTGACTCAAAACAAAACTCAGCTTCCCTTTTTCACAGCCACAAAGATGCCAGATTGTAATTTCTGGTGGCGCAAAGTGCAGGCAGTGGAGGGGAGGAGGAGGGCCTTTGAGGGCTGAGATATTTTATTTTTCTTTTAGGGTGATATTTTGGCTTTGAGCAAGCCCCTGCCTCGTTAGAAAACTTCTCAATTCACCAACAGTACAGAAGAACTGCCTAAGTTACAAAACCAAGTCAATACATAGAAAATATGACTTCAGCAAAGAAGTTGGACTGGAGGGGTGAACGCGCTGTAATTTGTTACACACTTCCATTGTGTGGGGATCCAAAGTAATAAAATATTCCTGTAACGCTAGAACCGTGAGGCCAAGCCCCAGTACGACGTTCGGGTTCCAGTATCAGCTCTGACGCACCATCCCCAGTTCACCGCGGAAAGCAGCCTTACGTTGCCAAACTCCCCAGCACCAGCACTCCCCTTGCCCTTCAATTTTGAACTTCCAAAGAAAGATGAAGTAATGATGTGATTGTGCCAGCAGACACTGGGATGCCGAGGTGACATCTCATACCAGTGTAACACAACTGTGAGGAGCAAACCCCTCCGCGCCCAAAGCATCACCGAGAAGCCCACACCTGGGAGCAGAGCTGGATTTCACGGGTGCGGGGGAGGGCTCAGGCTGCCTTGCAAACTCCACATCCCCTCTGTCCTGCTTTTCATTTGAGGCTGACAGGCGAACCTCGAACACATCATTACAGCCGTGAGGAGGCTGCTAAAGGTAACACTCATGTTACAAATGAATTAATGGGAAACACTTACCTTCCCCACTAGCTTGCCTTTCCTGTTCATGCAAAGGTAGAAGTCCGTCTCCTTCCCTTTGATCCGGACTTGACTGCCAAAAGTGTCTGTTTCCACTAGAAGCTGGGCTTGTAAAGGAAGAAGAAGAAAAAAAACAAAAAAAAACATTTACCAGTGTGGTCCCATTAATTCAGGGTGTGCAAAGCTCATTAGCACATTGTCCCATTACCTCCACCTGAACCACACCACACTGGGATGGATGTTCTTCAAGGGAACAATCCAAGGAACCACCCAGGGGCTGAGCTCCAGGCTTGGTCACACGTGCAGATCTCACACATCTCCACTGACTCCCACGTGGATGCTCCAGATTTATTGGCAGTTTAGCACAGATTATACATATACATGTGTGCACTCCCCCTATCTACACCAACCCCACCACCCCACCAAGCTCAATGCTAATGTTCTTCATGCTGCAGAAGGGTTCTTGGCAGGTAAGAATATGGATTTTATTCTCATGAAGATAAAAGATTAGGGTGACAAGATGAAAAACCTTTCCCCGCAGCCAGCAGCCCTCAAGCACCACACAGAAGAGGTCCAGCCACACACTCATGGTGCAAAACATCGTAGTGATCTTCTGAAGGTCACCACAACAGCTAGCAGGGGAGAAATCAGGTGCTGCTTGGTTTTGTCTGATGAACACCTGCCCTGCAGACATCTTCTGTGTGTCTAGCTATGTTCCCAGGAGGTAACTAACTGATTTCTGGCAGTGCAGGTCCATGGCTCCTGCTCTAGCTGAGAGATATATGGCCAATCTCATAGTGCCTCACATGTTTATCGAGGCCAGAGTTGGTTTGCAGCACTGCTAGAAGCCATGGCAGAGAACAGATTTCTGATGCACCTTCATAAACCACCCACCCTGACACAACTCTGCAGAAGTCGCAGAGCTGCCACCCGTACGTGTGACGTGCCATCATCATCTCGAAAACCTAGACACGTCCAAATCCAGCGCTTTATCCCTTCCCTGCTCAAAACACGAATTCCAGTCATGCTCGAGGTTTGGATTCCAGGGATTTCCCTGGAGAGGTAGGAACAGCCAGATCGGACATTTTGGTTCAGCTCCATCTCCGATAGAGAGGGGGAGAAAGGAGCCATGGTCGAAACACAATGCAAGAATGTGTAAGTGTCAGCAAGTGCAAATCCATGGTCCTGCTCTGGAAATACTCACGCTCGTAAGACCCGAGCCGTACCGTAGCAACACGGCTTTTGCCAAACTCTGGAGAATGTTTGATCTGTGCTGCAAAAAGTCACATTCTTTTTGGCATTCATATTTCAAACTTTAAAACCCTCTAAGAGCAAATACAATTAACTGTAAGGGTTTACCATGGGGATAGAAATAGGAGTTTGTTTCATTTAAGCACATTAATATTTTTCCCACTTGTAAAGTCAGCTCTTGGCTTCTGCAGCAGTGCAAATATCACAAACCTTCAACTCACAAGGGCCCTAAATGGAGTTTTCCCTTTGCATCTCAGTCATATATGCAAGCTCAGGGTTTTCTATTTACTAGCTTCTTACATTTATTTAGATATATTTGTCAAACCTGCTATCACAAGGGATACTTAAAGAATAACTTCTTTCTGACAGCCAGTGGGATAATGCCTATATTACAGCAGAATATCACTTGCAATCACACATAAATATAGATATTTATCTAAGTCTTTCAGAAACACACCCTGTTTCTGGGTATCTGTGATGGAGAGCAGCTTGCAAGCAACAACTGGGTGCTGCAAGTTTTCTCTCCACGCCTTCTAAAGTGGTATTGAACCAGTGATCACTTCAGTGAGGAAGTGCCACATGAACTTGAAATATCACATCGTAGCAAGGGTACCAAGACGAGCTAAGCCAGGATGGGGGAGGATGGCACAGGGTCAAAGACAGGTCTTCAAGGGGAGGCTGACTAACACGGTATATAATGTGGTGCTCCAACAAGTTCAGGGAGGCTGCTCAGATGCAACGCAGCATTAATAGACAAGGGAATAGCCAAAGGTATTGATTATCTTGGAAGAGGTGATTGTGAAAGGTCTTCCCCTCATGTGAGCAGAAGACTAACGGTCAACCTCAGCAGGGAAGAGCAGCAGCCTGCACACAAGGGAAGCACGGAGCCAGCACAAGCAGTCCCAAAGATTGGCCCAAGAACCACAGCCAACACCCAGAGTGCCAAGGAGTCGCCCACAGATCTGCAGTGTCGAATCCACCCAGGCACGCAAGCAGACCCGGGGCCACCCACCGAAGAGGTCAAGCGAGGGCTCCACAGCTTGCACACAGGCAAGAATAGGACGCGGCAAGTTCCCATCTAGGCTTCAAGGCATTCCGCATCCATTCCAGTCTCAATGCTGTGACTGAAGCTGCTACAAAAAACGACGAGTACCAGGGACCAGTTTAGGCCAGCCAAAGTAGGAGCTAATGCTGATAAAACCCTCCCCAAGAGGAGAGCCTTGAGCTGAGGTCCCAACGGACAGCTGGGAGCTGGCACCTCCCTGGAGCAGGTCCCCAGCGGCAGCCCGTGCTCAGATGGACAAACACGGGGCACTCCGGCTCGCATTCCCCACCCCCTCGCTCTGCAGCCAGCATGAGTAATATCCAAGCTGATTTTAATTTGAAAAATATCACCTTAAAAAGATGCCGGTTCCCTGCTGTGAAAATTAAAACCATCTGGATGGAGTGATTTCAAATAATTAATCTAGGTCTCCTTTGACACCGCTACTAATTAAAATATGATACCTTCCTCCCGCTTTTTAAATAAAGAATTTAAATAAAGTTTAAAGATCTAATAAAATAATGTCATAATTTAGAACTAAATGGAAGTCACCTTTCCTGCGGGCTGCGAAGGTTACACAGGCGCTGAGATCCCTCTTGGGTTAGTGCCACAGCATAGACCAAGCAGCAGCAGCGGATGGGCAAGCATCCAGTGCAACAGTCGCACCAGTAAATACACCAGCATACATATGCCAGCACCCCGAGGAGGGCTGCGAGCCCCAGAGATCATCCTGCACCCAGTGCCTAGGAGTGGGGAGCAGAGGGAAGAAGGTTCAGCAGATGGTATCTGCTCCCTGCTGTGACCCTAGCTGCCAAAGTACAGGCTAAGACCACATCTAGGTACCAACTTCTGAAAAAAAATGAGTCTTAAGATGTTGGAAACATGTTTTTATTTCTAGGGGTCCTTGAGTTCCTTTCGTACAAGAGGGACCAGCATGGCTTTAGGGTTGGGTTCATAACCCAGTTGGTTCCCAGCCTAAGGCACTTTTTACAGCTGATTCTCTTCTTTCCAACAAGTCTCCCCAGCTGCTCTCAGGAGCCCAGAGAGGGACCTTGGACGACACATCAGCTAAAATCATCTGGGATGAATCCCAGCCATGAAGACTGCAAAGGGAGTTTCTGGGGGATGGAGGCTGACCCAGCAGAAGGGGCTGGCTCACAGCAGGAGAAAAGCTCAGCCACCAGCAACAGAATTTAATGTAAACTGGACTTGGCTTGATGTCTTGTCCCTGTGATAAAGGTGCTACGGCCAGGAAAGCGCTGGGGAAGTTCCAAAAGAATTTCGATTGAGAGCTCAGGTGAATTAAGTCCCGCCAAGCTGGAGCAATGTGCCCCCCCAGAGCAGTCTGCTGCTCAGAACACCCGACTTCTAGTTCCATTAATCTCTGGACACATTGTAGAGAGATTAGGATCTTTATTTTCAAAAGCCCTACACTCTAGCCTTCAGATCAGGTATTATTGTTTAAATTCTTTGACAGCTAGATATTCTGATATATTTTGGGGAGGGAGGGGGGAGACTGAAAGAGAAAAGACGTCTTTAGAGAGTGAGCTCTTCTGCTACATGCTTTTGCCTTATTGGCCCATTTAACCTAAACCTTCCTGAAAACTCCCACTGGAAGAGACTGGAATTCCTCACATGTCTAGGTGAAAAGGATTACATATATCTGTTGAAAAGCTATCTTTCAGTTAAGAAACCATGAAGTCAGGGAGATATGTAAAGGTGGCAGAAAGTATGCCAAATTATCTTTCAAATATTTCCTGGGAGTGGGAGGACAGGAGCCAGAAAAGCATGGGGAATAAAAGGAGAAAGAGGGCACCTGAGAAGTGAGAGGTTTACGTGCACCTATCACAAAATTCTAAGCGTCAGCCAGTTTCAGATAAATAGAGATAAAGGGGAAAACACAAGGAAGGTGCAGAACAGACCACAAATTGGGTACTTCAAGTCTGTCCACCACTGGGTTTTGTTTGTTTTGTTGGGTTTTTTGGTGTTGGTTTTTTTTCTGTTGCTGTTGTTTGTTTGTTTTGGTTTTTTCTTTTTAAGGTAAATCCTGTAAAAGGAAGCACAAAGAGAAGGAAACTACAACTGCTTAACTGCCCATGTGCATCCTGAAAAATGAGAGCTAAAACAGATTTCCTGGGTAAAAGGCTCTCATAGGGGACTAAGGTTTTGTTCCTTTTGTTGTACTATTTTTTCTGATGCAACTACAAAGTCGTCATAGAATGGTTTAGGTTGGAAGAGACCTTAAAGATCATCCAGTTCCAAACTCCCTGCCATGGGCAGGGACACCTCCCACTAGACCTGGTTGCCTAAAGCCCCATCCAACCTGGCCTTGAACACAGCCAGTGCTGGAGCATCCACAGCTTCCCTGGGCAACCTCTTCCAGTGTCTCACTACCCTCAGGGTGAAGAACTTCGTCCTAATTTCTAATCTATATCTACCCTCTTCCAGTTTGAAGCCATCACCCCTCATCCTGTCGCTACAAGTCCCTGTAAAAAGTCCCTCCCCAGCTTTCTTGTAGGCCCCCTTTAGGTCCTGAAAGGCCACAAGAAAGTCTCCCTGAAGCCTTCTCCAGGCTGAATGACCCCAACTCTCTCAGCCTCACAGCAGAGGGGTTCCAGCCCTCTGATCATTGTTGTGGCCTCCACTGGACCCACTCCAACACGTCCATGTCCTTCCAGTGTTGGGGGCTTCAGAGCTGGATGCAGTAAGTTGGGAAAAGTATTCCTGGCAATTGAAACCACTCCCAGTTAATAAAGAGGAAGGATGCAGAGACAGGGCGAGGCTGGGACCACAGTGTTTGTGGTGCAGAGCAGCTCTCCAATATTGTTACTCTGGTGCTATGGGTGGAGGCAAAGCACATTTCCATACCTCACAGTATATATTGCATTTGATGGGAGAGTAACATTTACTCTCTGGCACGACTGAATCTTCCAGCATGAACCGCAGCATGGCCAAGGGCGCTGAAAATAGTTGAAACCTGTTCAAACACGACCTACCCTCTACCAAAACCACGTGAATCCCTTATGTGACCACAACATAGGAGAGAATGACCCTGCCTCCACTTCATGTTAATGATGTAATGACGAGGGAATAACACCAAAATTAGGTAAAGTCTGGAGGGTCTAATAAAGCCTGCAGGCTCTGAACAAGTGCGGCACTCTAGGCTGCATCCTCGAGTTTTGTTGGCACATTTGTATATTCCTCCAAAAGTGTATCATTTTAAACAGTTATAACCCATAGAACCCAACTCCCTTCTCAATTATTCAGGTGAAATCAGGAGTAACCACCAAAATCAATAAGGCTGGTGCTCAGAAGGGCAGAGCTCTGACCCACATACCACTGCAATTACCTCATCGAGACTGTCTTGAGCGAGCATAGGATATGTATGTCAAATTATTAAAAGGGATGGTCGTGGGGAGGGGGAGTAAGAGCAGCCTCAAGATCCAAGCTCCAGGTATTTTTTAAGGAACCACTTTGCACGGCCAAGAGAACTGGCGGGTGTCGGAGCAGGGGGACTACACAGGGAGCAGCGAGCCCCATCCTAGCCCCAGCTGTTCAAAATGCTGTTTCTCTACATTAGTTCTCTTTTAAACATTTTATTTTTCACTTGGTCAGCTGATGCTGTTAGGGAAAAAAGACGTGATTTGGAGCGAATAAACCCCAGAGAGCATCAACACATTAATACAGGCCAAGTGCCAAGGCCCCCACAGCACTTCTCCCTGCCCAATTTTGGAGCGGGAAGGGGAGCAGGACCAAGGGCTCTGCATGAACAAAGGAAAGGCTGCAGAGACAACCTGCCACCCGTGTAACAGCCTCAGTAGCTCTCAGGAACCAGACAGGTTAAATATTTGCATGGGAGACATCAGAAGAAAATCTATAATGCAGCAAAGACCTCAAAGGCACTTACACTGCAGCAACCTGATCCTGCAAATACTTTCACACAAAGGACTTCACCCACATCGGAAGTCTCTCGAATGCTGATAAAGACCCCTACATGGGTTCAGAGTCCCTCTTCGGCCACCAGCCACATGGTTGGACACACTGGGAGCATGGCTTCTGGACACAGAAGTGAGAGCTTCTCCCTCCCCAGCCCTCTGCAGGGCTGTCTCCTCACCCTGCTCACCTGCAGCCACCCCAAGGGCTTGATGCGATGGAGGGAAGTGCAGGATCACGGCACTTTTAACAGAGAAACAAAGGCCAACGTTCCCCTTCCTGGTATACTCTGAGACACCTTCCTCTGTGCTTCACCTCTGCACTAGCCGAGAACAGCTTCAGGGAGATGCTTTCAGGACCTCTCATCTGCAACCAACACCACTGAGAAGGCATCCCAAGGACACCCTGTCCCATTTCCAGGATGTTGAGCTAACCCCTCAGTGCAAACTGGGCACATCTACATGACACGAGGCCAAGACATGCGGAAATATCCACGCTGGTGCCAACCACACCAGCCTGAGTACCCAACCCAGGACAGATGTGGGAGCATGACGCACTGCTGCAGCACTTAACCCACGGCAGGCACACACCGAGGTTGTTGGGTAATAAAATATCACTCGCACACTGGTGAAATCTCTGCTGTTTAAGCCTGTCACACCAATACAGTGGTCTCACATGTAGGGAGAGTCCACCAAAAAAATTCCATTACCAGGTCAGCAGTGTCTAACAAAACACGTCTGTGGCACGATGCTGAGCTGCTGGTGTTCCACGAGCATCTCAGGGACCACCTCAGGAGACGCAGCCTCCCCACCCTGTAGGAGATGTGTTGCTTATATCCAAATGGCAATATCAAGGAAAAAAGGGGATTCTGAAACAAAGAAGTACACTTCTCAGGACTGCCCAGGCTCCTAATGTATGACAAAGCTTCTTGACACGGTCCCTATAAACTAACTCTATTCACCACATCTTGGGAGAAACTTGATTTAAAATTTGCTTATTTGAGGTCATTTATCAGTCCGTGCACATACGAACTGTTTGATAGTTTAGCTAATGTAAGACCAGAATAAATACCAAGGTAGATCCTAAAGGTTTTGCCCAATTTAAATAAAAATTTAATAAATCCCATCTGTGATTCTGTGAAAAACAAGCAAATAAAAAATAATCTTCATGTGGTCCTCACATATGAGGACCATATTACTGGCCCAAGCCTGCACTACCCAGAGGTTGGTCATCACTTACCCACATGAAAAATGAATGTAAAATACTGTCATTCTGACACAGAGCCATTTGCACCCATTTGTAGATCTAAAAAAAGCCAGGATTAAGCAGTGGGGAATCAGACTTGGCCTCTTGCAGATGTTTTATACGTAATTCACTATAAGAGACACTAAAAATATTTTGGCAGTGGCTTCAGTGATGGTGAATAAGCTTATTTAGACAAGATTTAGTAAAACTGGAGGCGATAGGTTGTGTGCTTTAAGAACGCCTGGGCGGGGAGCAGCAGCGAACAAATTCTGCACTGAACTTTGCCACCTGCAAACTCGCAATGACTAAGAAGTAGGCCTGGAAAGAGCAACGTTAAAAATGTTAGCACAGAAATTCCTCTATCTCACCAGGGTGTCTTGCTGCCTCCAAACACAGCTCAAGTGGACAGTATTTCTACAGAGGCAGGAAAACTGCTTGACAAGCTGCCAGGCTCTGAGTCTGGAATTAGTGAAGGATGAGCCTCAAAAAAGTTCAGAAGCTCTGTTATGCTTGAAAAAGCACCTAAAATGAAAAATAAAGGGCCAAACCCTGATGTCTTTGATCATTCTCATTTGAATAAACTCCTACTGACATAGTCAAGCTCAACAGACAAGGACCTCAGAACCTGGCCCTGCATGCCTAGCTGAAACCCATCCAAAGCACTGGAGTCTCTTGGGTCTGGAAATAGCATGAACCTTTCCTGTCCCACAGAGGGTTAGAATTACCGCAAGAACAAACCCTGCTGAAGTTATTTTGACTCTCTTGTTCCCAGTCTCAGCTGAACCCAATAAAAATACTGATGTACACAAAAATAACAATAAGCGGAGAATGACAACTGTGGGAAGCCCATGTGCTCTTCCTTCTCCAAAGCTGCTTTATTTGTGGACAGCAGCATAGGACAGACCACAATTACTCTGAAGCCTTCATCCACCTCTCTTGGGCAACCCAGTGGTTGGCTGTTCATCCTCAGCAATGAAGTAGGTGTGATGTTAGCACCACCATATCCTCTTACCGAGGAGTCCCAAGCACATAAATCTCTCCCATATGCCAACACCGTGATGATTTCACATACTCCAGAAGTTAGTCTATCCAGGTTCCACTGTTGCCTTTGTGAGTGCTCCAAAATGGAGCTAATCAGGAGAAATGCATAAAGCATTTGATGTTAGTTGAATTAAGATTATCAGCTTTGTATGAAATACAAAGATTTTAAGATCCATCGAGCAGGTTTCTTATTCTGTGTCAGCAAAAGTTGAAATTAAGACAATTAATTTTACGGACCAGACTATAGGCATGCTTACACATTTTCTCAAAGGGGTGCATTGTAACTTTCCCTTCTTCCAGTAAGTAAAAAAATATGCTGAAAATAAAGTTGCAGGATGCTCCAGTGTTTTCAATGGGATTCTTGTGGCTCTGGAACCCAGAGGAGCAGAGGCAGTAGCACAACCTACCAGAAAAAAAATAATGTTCTGGCACAAAGGGAAAATTCCTCTATATTTAAGATTTTAAACAGGGTCTGCTCTTACAAATGGACACGAACAAAATTTCAAAGGTACCTGACATTTTCATGTTTGTGCTGCTGAAGCTCATTTTTGCCATATAAAAGATAACATATTATGAAATGAAGTATAGAAAAGTGTCTCTCAGATAAGAAAACGAGAGTGGGACTATTTTTGGGTAAGGGTTGAAAGAGGTGGACAAGAACTGATCTATAGCAGCACTGTGGGCACACATCCTCTGAAACCAACTGCAGCCAAAGGGAGTCCCTCAGCTGAAGCACACTGGAGGAAGGTCCTCTGCATCAGCCCCTTTGAAAAGGTCTCTCCCTACAGACACAGCACAATTCTTTCAACTATTCTCAGAGCAGCAGCAACAGAAATAACCACCAAAAAAACAGACAGCACATTAACTCTGCCTTTAGCACATTTAGTTTCACATATTTATTTTTGGAAATGCATTTCTTAAGCTACAACCCCCAGTCCACAGCATAGGTAAGACTATTTACTTGCCTTTTACTGCAATATAATTGCACGAGAAGTTTTAAAGGTCTTTTTTTTTTTTTTTTTTTTTCTTCTAGAGTCATTTGGGACAAAAGGCATCTGGCACTGGGTATTTAAATAAGACCTGTCAGAACTGTAAAATTAGTTTTACGTTTTCATAAAGGTACTTTAAAAATCTCAGCTATAATGCTGCATTCAAACCGTAAGCATTTGAATTAAGAAAAGGAGATCCCGTGTTAAATCTTAAATTAAAAAAAAGTAAATCAAATACAGAACTAAGCCAGTCCTCATCTGTGGTGTTGTAAACGAGAGCAGAAAACAAAAGAGGCTTATTTTGGAATATTCTGAGTTTAAAAAATCAGCACTGACAGCATAAAATCTGTATTATATTGTTACTTGTCACAGTTTATCTAGAAACCCAGGTCACCCAGAAAGCTCAAACTCAGGACCATGTTTCCATGTGAAACTTTCTCAGCCCTTTTCTCTCCTCCCTGCACTAGAGCATCCTTCCTCCTCTCCTCACCACGGAGGGGGTGCCCCCATGGATCTGTCCCTTGAGGTGGTGGGTGTCAACGCTGATACGTGCTGCTGCTGCTGCTGTAGGTGTCCAGCCTGTACCCATCCTAACACGGATAGACAGAGCTTATGTAGCTTGGATGGCTCTTTGGCCAGATCTGTAATGAGCACATAATTCACCTTAAAAGTCTTCAGACATACAGACAAAGGACAAAACCTGAAGGACAAACCCTCTTGCTAACCTATGGACAACGAGCATGTCCCTCCCCCCCATCAGGACACCTTGTTACCCTCCTTCTACAATCTTTGGAGCAAACAGAAGAAAGAAATTCCCCACTGCTATTTATATATATATCAGACTTGAAATATTTACAAACAGCCTCAATGGACACATCTCTGTGCCAAGCCTGAGGAGCAGGGCTGACCCTCGCCTTTGCCATGGGAGGATGAAGCCGCCTTAGAAAGCTGCCAAAGCAGTCAAGTGACCCCACTTGCTGGCACCACCCGAGTTCAGCTGACCATTGCAGAGCAGGAGGAACTGCCATCGTCCACAACACCGCCTGCCACCAGGGCCACTGGCAAAAAGGAGCCTGAGAGAGGCCACACAACCCACAGGGCAAGAGACAGCCCTTGGCAAACACCACCTTACAGAATCATAGGATATTTTGGGTGGGAAGGGACTTTTAAAGGTCATTTAGTTCAACCCCCCCTGCACTGAGCAGGGACATCTGCAACTAGAGTGGGTTGCTCGGAGGCTTGGCCAACATCACCTGGAATGGTTCCAGGGATCTGCAAGGGCTTTATAGCTGAGCACAGGGTCACAGCTACCCTGGGACTCGCCCATGGCAGCGGAGTCATTTCTCCATCCAGAGGAGGAGGCAAAGAAGCCAGCCAACGTGACCTAAAGGGCCTCTGTCTGTGCAGGCTCCTGCTGGGGAAAGAAAATGGCCTTCCCTAAACCCAGGTGTCCACCTGGCCTGGCCCTACACCGAGGTCATGAAGCAAGCAAAGCCCCTTTGCTGGGAAGGGAAGAGCTGCAGGTGCAGGAAGGCTCCAGACAGCCTCCAGCCTCCCCACAGCCACCGCCACACTGCTGCCCTCCTCCTCCTCCTCCTCCTCCTCCTCCCTGCCTCCAGCTGCCCCGACCTGGCACTTCACGGCAGGTCCACCTCCGGTGTGAAGAGTTAAAGCTCATCCCCCAACAGGCGCGGATGAAAAGGAGACAAAAAAGCAGGATGCTGGTGAATGACAGCAGTGGGTGGCCGCCGGCCCCTGCCTGGCGCGCTGCGCATACAAGAGGCACAGCCAAGTGTGTCTGGCCCCAGACAATGCTCGCGCTGGAGGTGCGCGGGGCGGGAGCGCGAGAGCCATTCTCACGGCGAAGCAACCAGCCATGTCGGCCAACAAAACCGCTCGCCGGGAAGCGTCCCTCTCCGTGCTGCTGCTGTCTCCTCGCTGGGCTTCGGGGTTGGTTGGCTTGGGGTTTTTGTTTTGTTTTGTTTTGTCGTGTTGCGTTGTCCTTTCTGCTGGGGCATTTGCAGTTCGG
>JANVCC010000040.1:9946588-9987686 GCA_025345505.1 Todiramphus chloris collaris
GGGGGGGGGGAAAAGGCAGGTCAAACATCCTCAAATGGTGTATTTAGTGCTTCCCCTCGGGTTTCTGCGGCTTCCCTGCCATTTTCCTACCGGCCTGGGGAGTGCAGCAGTATTTATGGGGTAGCGAGGTGACCCCTCGGCTGCGGTGGGCGAGAGTGCCTGACATTAAGTGCTGCTAATGCGTTTTGCATTTGTGCTCGGGGGCAGGAAATCTCAACTTCCAGTGCCAAGGGGTTAATTATAATTTATATAGCAAGATCCCAGGCTGTGGAGATTTTTCTCTCCAGCTAATTAAGAGGTACAATTACCTCTGAGAATCAAAGGGATATTTTGGTACCCAGCTCTTAGAAACAGATTACAGGCACTTAAAAGACAAGGACATCTTTGCTTTTCTATGTGCACTTGTATTTTGATTTAGTTCATTAACCAGCAACTATCATACTCCTGACCTACCATCACAATATACCGGTGACCACCTATGGAAGCCATTGCAATAGGGTAACATCGCTGCTTGCCCAGTGATCACCTACGTTGCCAACAACAGGTTTTACTGATACATCACCTGCCACTCAGGGCTCTGGCAAAACCTTCTATCTATTACTTAACAAAACTCCATGATAACCTTGAGGTGGGGGATACCTAAACAGCCCAGACTGCAAGCCCAGAACTACCAGGACAAGTAGCAGGTTGATGAATACTATTGCTGTATTAGTAAAAATTATTACTAAATTGTTCCAGACAGCATGGCAGCCCCTCTGCCCAATGGCCTAGTGCAGATGGGGGGACCACACGCCAGGCAGGCCTTGGGAGCTGGAGACAAGGGTTAATCAGCAGCACCGATACCCAGGGTAGACAGAGTACCCAGCACAGCTGGGCAGCTGGCAGGCACCACTCAGGGGATCCACCTCCAGCAGCTGCAGCCGTGGGGATGTGCGGGGCGACCAGCGCTGGACTCTGTTGGGCAGCTCATGCCCTGCCTGGGGACTGGGAGTGAGTCCATCAGATCCCAGTCTCCCTCTGTCAGCTCCTCACTTTCGTGTTTGTGCAGAGGTTTAACAGTCACAGGTCTCTCTCACCACTTTGGAGGTGTTCACTGAGCCATTTGCAAATGGTTACTGTAACTGAATATTCAGATGTAGGGAGAGGGGGGTTTGGGCTAAAGACATCAGGAAAAGGTTCTGGGGAACCTTAAAGTCCTGCTCCAGGGAGTTACTGAAGTTACACACGCAACGCAGGCTGCCAGCTCAGCTTGACTTGGCACAGGCTGCATCCCCCATTCATTATTTTTTAGGGATGCAGTGGGCTATTGCTCTTCGGGAAATTAAATGCTTACGTTAGAAACTGATGCTGTATAATTGTCAGCAGACCACATATTTCACAGGCTCTCACACATCCATACCAGCAGCCTCTGCCCTGACCCAAAACACAGCTAGAGGCAGGGAAGACCAACCCCTTCTCTGAAGCAGGGGTCAGCATTAGGACCAAGAGGAACGTCTGTCTGCATGGGTTAGAAACAAAGCTCATGCTGCCAAAGCCAACAGGGAGCTCAGCAACTGGTATCAAACATCAACGACCCTCTGCCTACAGCTTGATTACACCACGGTGGGTTTCTCGGGCCGCCCTTTGATGTGCCGACAGCAGCGAAGTCGCTGCGTTGGATTTACCGCAAAGCGGGCGGCAGCACACAGACCAAAATCACACCGCGTGAAGCATTACTGTTAAATTAGCAGGAGATAACGCAGTCAACACCTCAGCATGGAGAGAGGCCGACTGGTACCTCTCATCTCAAAGGAACTCTGGGAAGTTCATTTAGAAACCTGACAATCAACACATCCTACGTGTATTTCCATCCCTGGAAGCCACTCTTTGATAGGCGATTGCCAGAAAAAGGGCACATCGTTTGTCATAAGCCATTATATAAGAACATGTGTAAAACTATGCAAACCTGTACCGAGCTGAGCACTCCCAGTACTACGGGAGTCACCAAACAGAATATTCTGTTCCGCTGCAGGAGACTAAGTGCAAATCACGGAGGCTTTCCTGGGTAGAAGTGGAGAACCGTCAGGGCAGAGAGAGGATGAGTTCACTACTGTGTCTCTCCTTGCACCAGGCATGACAGGGGATGCTGGTGCAGGCAGGAGGCTGGGAAAGGACCTGCCTCAGCAGTGGAAAAAGCAAGAGGGGGATTAAAAAACTGTTGCTTGTAGTCCCGGCTTAATCCACTAACCTGCATGACGTTCGGTGAAAAGGTCTTGTAAATGCTTGATCAGCAGCACGACCACATCGTATAGGAAAGAAAAAAGGAAAGAAGGGCAGATCCAGAGGGAAATACATATATCCCAGCATTACCTTTCCCTACAGCTTGCTATTTATTGAAGAAGCAGCAAAAGCTCCAGTGCGCTTCAGAATACAAACGCTGACATGGAAATTCAGAGCCCTGAACCACTTCCAACAGGGAAAATATACTGACCGCAGTCTGTTTGGAGGTCAAACAAAATCAATAGCCTTTCTCTCCAGTCTGTCTCTAAACTAAGCTTCTTTCAAAGACATCCAGAGAAAATGGATCATCTTTTGTTGTTCTGTGTTTTGGGTTGGGCTTTTTTTGTTTTGCTTTTTTTTTAAATGGTCAGACATTCATAGTAGTGTAAGAAACTCCTTCCTCCCTCAACATACTGAAAGGATTGTATAGAGGTCAAAACTGCCCATCAGTTTTACTACACAATAGATGAGTTATCCAGTTCTTGGGGAGGAAACCAAGCTGGAAGACGCTTAACACTGGGTAAGAGAGGAAAAAATAAATCAATGTTTTTGCTTGACTGGGGTACGTTTAAAGCTGGTTGTCAATTAGTTCGACACAGTTTGCTGTTACAGAGCACAACAATTTAGCCTCAGGAGCTGAAGTTTGCTGTGTTTCCTCAGATTCCTCCTGCAGAGAGACAGATATTGGCTGCAGCCAGGTCAGGCACCAAGGAGGAAGGCAGCCTGACATCAGATACAGCAGGACCGGGGACTCCTTCCTTCCATTCAAAGTACCCAGTAAACTGGATTCATGTCCAGAAAGGTGTCAAGACGATAACTGGTTATTGCACTGGTATGAAGTGTGCCTCTCCATTGCACAGCACACACCTTTTAAGATAAACTACAGTTTATATGTATACCCTGTGCAGATGGTGCCATCTTTACAGATGTAAGCAGGTCACCCCAAGCTGAGGGAAAAGGCCAAAGGATTAAAGTGGTAGAATGGAAAACTTTGCCTACATTCAATTTTAAAAATAATATAAATTCTTTAAAATCCCAACACAAAAATGGCAAGGAGAAAAGGAAGAGACAAACCACAAAAAGACACTTCCTAACAGTCCCACTGACTGCATCCAAAAGAGAACTCCTGCCTTCAGAGTAACGGATCACTGATGACTATCTGCCAGTTCTGTTCTGACAGCCAGTGTTGAAAGACACTCACCAAATCGCAAAATAACTTAGGCTAGGAAGGCTCTTCAGAGGTCATCCAGCTCAACCCTCTGCTCAGAGCAGGACCATCAGGGCTAGAGACCACCAGCTCCTTAGCTGTACTCCAGCTACCCTGCAACACGTCACTGTTCCCGGGATAGCTAACATCCTTGTCCTGGTTTAAGCACACCTAAGACGTGTGCTCACCGCATCAGACGCGGCTGCAGTAGGACAGCCACATCTGTAGCTGACTTGGGCCCCAGCACCAGTGAAACTGAGAACAGACCCCAGCAGGAGTGAGCTGTCCATGGGCACGACCATGAGGCTCTGCTGTCTCTGCACCACAGTGCACAGAGCCACACAGATTCACATGTGAATGCACAGATATCCTGCACTGCGGCCGTCTGCTGCTGGCAGTACCTGTGCAAGCTACAGCAAAGCTACTGTGCCTCTCTGACTCCCCTTCGGAGCGCAGAGCACACGTATCCCGATTCACCCACCGCCTGCCCTGCACTCCCATATGCCACAGGAAGAAGGGTTTGTTCCACCAGCCGCCGGAAAGGGCGCCTCATTTCTCAGCGAACATATTTAGCATCATCTGATCCGGATCTTAGCTTCTTCTCTCTTTCCCACACAGGTCTAATAGTTCCAGCGCTAGAAAATCCTGGCGAAGCTCAAACCAGGTTACAGCCACGGTGACCATCAAACATTCACCCAGACTCATTATGGCTGCAAGAACAACCAAGGCCAGCAGCCAGAAACAAAAGTGCTGTTTCTTTGCAACGCTTTTTATCTCCCCTCCTCCAGTCCTCCCAGGTGGAACGATTTACCCGGTGACTACACAGCTCTTACATTTGCTTCTTAGCACCCCCAAATTAGTAGGTGTAAAGTCAATATCCTTTTGCCTATTTACTCCTAATGAGTCACCAGTCAGAAACTTAACTTGAAAAAAGAACGGTTACAAATGCAGATGCAGAAGCAAATGAAATAAAGGCAAGAATCACCACTGAGCAAACGTTGCACAAAAGCAAGGGGCTGGGCACACCACGCAGCACCCCACCATTGTCACCAGCTAAAACCTAACAGCTTTGATTTGCCTCCCACCGGCTAAAATGGTTTGAAATGCAAGTTCTTAACAAAGGTGCAAGACACAGGAGGAATGGGAGGCACTGCTGGGCACTTAATCTCCTTTCAGTCTCACACAGGAGCTCCAGGAATGGCTCTGCTGAAGTCGCTGGAGTTTCATGAACATAGGAAAGAGGATAATCAGGCCTCAGTTGTAACAGAAATCCAGCCCTCTGATCCCTCCGTGCAACCAGCAGACAATGTTATTTGGGATTTATACTAAAGGTACCTTTAGGCAAGCTCCTTTGCTGCTGGAACCCGGGACAACATCACTGCTCCCAAGAGGACAAGACCAGCTTTCAGCAGCTGTGGAGTTCACCCTTTGGCTCGACAATGTGTGATTTGAAGCTAGGAACCCAAACCCTCCTCAGCCTGCTTCAGCACTCACCCCTGCCAAAGTCTGCCCGAGCAGTAACTGGGGTTCTGTGGTGAGGATACCCCCCACACCCACACCGCGTGGGGGGCACAGCCATGCTGTGAGCCTCAGGACTGTCCCTGGCCAAGCAGTGAGGCCACTTGGACATGATTCTTTCAGATCTATCTGGTGTTTACATGACATCCTATTCTTAGCCCTTCCTTGCTGCTTCTCCACACAGGTCTTCACCACCTCCAGTGGCTGTGGGTGACATCCACGACTGCTAGAGCTCCCCCCACATCCAACCACCTATTTCCTCTCCTGCTTGTCCTTCCAAAAGCACTTGAGAACATCAGGTATATACTAAATCATACCAGCCACGCCAACTTGAAGCCAGGATCCCAAGCATATGTCGCCTACCATATGCTCAAACGCCAATGGCTTGCGTCACCGTTGCGCTGCTTGGGCACAACATCTGCTCCTCCTCCGTCCCACCAGCTCTTGGATGAGGAACAGAAGCGGCTGAGCAGCGTCAGAGAACGACGACTCCTCTCCATGGAGCTACCTGCAGCCGGATCCTTCCAGCCAGCACAGCTGCCATCCAGTTGTGATCACTGGGAAACTGTTTGTTGGAGAAGACCCAAAACTCGTTACAGCTAGAAGGCAGGGTCACAGCAGATGGCAGGAATTTTTTTTTTTCTTATTGCTTGGGAAGAAAAGCGCCTTCTTGGCAGCTGTGAATGCAGAGGAGGAGAAGGCCTTTTAGGCACTCACTCCAACTCTCAGAGACAAAGGCAAAATAAATGTGAGCACTACCCAGTGATTCCTCAAGCCCAACCACTCCAGGTAGCGTCAGCAAAGGACGGGCGCATCCCCGAAGTGACTACTGCAGCAGTCAGGGACACGAAACACAGTTCTGACATCACCATAAAAGCATGAATTGTCTGTTAAGAGCGTTCAAAAAATACTTAAAATTCATCAGGGACAAAAGCGTGTGCTATTTATTGCTGGTGCAGCTCATTAAAAGAGGTGCTCACAGAGCAACCATGCGACCATCTCCCTCTAACCCCAACACCCCCTCTCTTACTCACCGAGAGAAAAAAAAAAGGGTTTTTTTTTTTACTGGGCCTTCTTACTGGGCTTTATTTCCAGCTCGCCCTCCCCTTCTTGCGAGCGCTGAGACCGCAGACGCTCTACACGTGTTCTCCTCTGCATCCGACTGGCAGGCAGTCTGGAAAATGCCAGTATTGGAACGGCCTGAATTCAGCAGTTTCTGAATGCTGATCGGACACTATTTCATTCAAGCCACAGATAGTCATTTTTGGGGGGTATTTTCAGCTCCCTTTTTGGACTCTTCCAGATTTCCAAGTGTCATGCATCAGCAATTTCTCCTCTTCGAAGCATCATTATTTTTCACCTTTCTGCCGAGCCTGAGGCTCGGTGCAGTTTTTGTAGGGGACTGGGCTCTATTCTCCTCTTCCAGATGGCCACGCAACGCTACTGGCGTTGTTAATGTTTGCTGTGCTCCACCTCACAGCTGCGGAAATTCCTGACTATCTGGTTTTTAAAAGAGCTGAAGTGAAGTCTGAGCAATTAAAGTCCCTTATATATATATTTTTTTTTAAATAAAATCTAACACCTTTCTTGAGGAAACCTCAGCCTGAAAATGGGAATGGCCTCACAGCATCTACAAACACCAAATAATTCCTTCTAGCCAGGCTAGAGATGTGGTCTCCATTACCACCATCTCTTTAGCGTCTCTCCACTTGCAATGCTTTTGTCCTGAGAGGTGAGGGAATGGCGCAGCCCTTGTACTGGAGATGAGAGATGGGACACAAAAGGAGATTGAGAGGATGAAATTCATGCCACTTCATTATACATGAGGAGCAAAGGTCCTTCTCTCTCCACTGTCTAAAGGCTCCAGCCTCAGCATCCCAACACCTAACCTGGTCAAAGTGGAGCGCAGGAGATGCTCCACCTGAGTGACTTGGCTAACACCACCAACATCAAGTCTCCAGCAAAGCAAGCTACCGACTTTAGGCCTCTCAAACAACAACCTAGTGAGATACCATGTTATCTTCAAGCAAAAGCACGCTCTTTATACACCAAGTTTTGGATTTCCCATCCTGTCTTTAATAAGGCATGTTCTTAATATGGGATTTTTCATTTCCTCCATACGTTTCTTATGAAGGACAAATCTCAGCAGCCACTTGACAACACGCGTGGTCACGTACACCAAAGCCACAATTTATGAGACAACTTGTTGATGATGTTTTCCGTCTTCCCTCTCCAAAGTTAAAGCAATTCAAAAACCATTCCAGAAATGCAGACTAGCTAATTTGCAGGGTACTTTTAATTGCATCCCAAGAGTTGACTTGAATTAATGACTGGCCAAGTGCTTAGATATGGGAAAACCTCAAATACCACAATACAAGGCTTGATAACGGACACTAACATAAAACAACTGCAAAAAACTCGAAGGACCTCTCTCAGCCTTTGTGCACAGAATCACTCACGGCCTAGAAATGTTTTTTAAATCATGCAAACTTCTTCCAGAACATGGCCATAGAACGGTTTGGGTTGGAAGGGACCTTAAAGATCATCTCCCAGTATCCACGTACAAATTTCAGATAGAAGTAATCTTTGTACTAGTACGCACAGCGCGTTTTCAGAGGCACAGAGGAGAAAGGGAAGCCCTAACTTTATTTTGCATTATTTCATAACAGCCAGAGAAGAACCTTTAGCAAAGCAGCTGCTTGAGCTTCACGGGAAAAAGCCGTAATCACTGCAAGGCAGGAACAGATAATATCACATTGACCTGTCTTCAGGGTCTGGCATTCACATTTTCATAAAGTGTCTCGGAAGATAAATCACTATACTAATAATATTTGTATTGATTATCTAAACTGAAGCAGCAATCGACTCCATTGTCTCACTTCCTCTTAAATTGCTCACAGATGGGATCCTATTTCCTATTCTGCATTTCTAATGGGAACACTTAAATCACAGCACAGAATTATATACACACACAAACTGTTAACAAAAACCCTTTTACGACTTGCATGAAAATAAAGATTTTTCACTTTGTAGCTCACTTCCCACTCCACACAGAAATTAAAAATGACAAATGATCAGCAGACTTCTAAATTACTTCTCCTCGTTATTTCTGGGTCCCTAATATTTACTGACAGACAGACCTATGTTTTTTCTGAACCCTAATCAGTGATTATAGAGACTTAAGCTCGGACACAGAGATAAAAGGTGATCTTATTTTTTTTCCCCCATGAAAGTCAAGTCTCTTTAAGATACCCCAAGATCCAGAAGTAGGGAAATCAAAAAATCACTGTGGCTTCAGAGGAAAATAAACAACAGCTTCTGCTGTTACTACAGGTTGCTGCAGGAAGAGACGAACTTCAGGTGTGATGCTGGCCACAGTGGGAGTTTGGGGTAGCAGCTATCAAAACCAAAAATGAAGGAAATTGGAAACAAATACATCTTGTGAAATAGGTTTGTTACGAATCAAAAAGCAGAAAGCTTGGATTTTACTTCCAAACTTCTCATCCCACCTAAGCAGAGCTTTCCCCTACGCTGGCACAGGTGCAGAATAAAGAAGAAAAACATCTTAAATGTTTGTATGGTCCATATAAGAAGCTTACAGAGCATTTCAAATGGCTGCCGAACCTGGCAGAGTCTCCTGGAAGGCGATGGCAGCTGATGCTCCTCCAGCCCCAGCCCCGGTCACCCCACACGTGGCTCAACAAAGCAGGGACTTGGTTGCCATGCTCTGGTTCATCCTCACGCCTGCTTTCCAAGGAAAACTTCACCACTGCCCCACTGCAGATGAGAAGGGGAGACATTTTAAGGAATAATAAAAAATAAAGCAATGAGAGGATGTTGGGCAAGAAGAGAAAAATAAACCAGCAGAGCCACAACACAGCAGCTGGACGGCGAAGGCTTCCTCGGCTCGGGCCAGTCCCTAGGACCCATATGACTGTACAGCTGCCGTGGTGAATGATCATCCCCTGCGATGAGGTCAGCTCTGCCCCCGGGCTAAGTAAGTGAAAATAAATGGTTTAGAAGATAAAAGGTCTTTTAAAAAAATTATTTGTCTTGTTGTCATGTCAAAACTGTAATGGGAAGAGACTGGAGGCAGCGATACATCGTTTAAATAGGAAACAGCCATCAGTGGAATAAATTACAAAGCAAATCACAGTTCACACCAGGTATTGGGCTGAGCTGCACCAGGCCCTCTGCACGTACCTGGCTCCTGGAAAGAAAAGCAGATTTCTGAAAATCCAGCCTGTGAAAATACAGCTATATTTAACTAACCCCAGTTGCTATACGGGCTACATCTCCCGTCTTCCTTGCAGGTTAATCCTGCCCCTTCCAGCCACAATGAGTTCAGTCCTTTCTTCCTGAGCTTCCCAGGAGGGGGATCAAAATTGATTTTAACTGTTCTAGGAAGGGAAAGGGTTAACCAGGTTTCCCAAGGCAGCTTGCTGTTAAGGTGCCAGAAATACCGAGAGGAAAGAATGACTTGCTAAAGATGGGACAATGGCACTGGTATTTTGCATTTGTTTCCAGGCTTTGAGATAGAACAAATGGGAGTCATTAGTGAAATGAGTTTAGGGAGTTCTAAATTAGCTGTCAGGCTGCCAAACCCGAAGAAGTGCTATGTCAGCTCATTAATTCTGGAGAGCACAGGATTACCCAAACCTAGGAAGGAATCCTGCAAAATTTAGAGTCAATTAAAGGAGGCTATTTTGCTATAATAATATTTTCCACACATATTACACCTCCTCATGGAACAGAGCCCGCTTCTACCACAAACGAAATCTCTGGCGGGATGGAGTGTGGCTGATGTCTAGACAGCTGTAATGTGCTCTCCATGGGCTTGTCCACTGGCATCTCTGGGAAGCTCCAGCTAGGATAGAAGAAGGTGGGGACTACAAGCTGCGGAGCACATCACCCAGGCTGGGGTGGCCCCAGGAAGGAGCCACCCATCTCCCCAAGCTCCTTGCTTCCCCCATACCACCCAAAAAAAGCACATCTTCATGGGGTGTGATGTTCTGTACCAGGAATGCCCATGACACATGGAAGTACCGCCTGATGTCATGCATACCCACCACCTCTTGAATTTGCATCCCTCCTTGGTCTGCCTGACACCAAATTAGTTGACACTCTGCTTGTAAACCCTGGCTGTGTTAACCTCCCCAAACATCCTGTCTCAAGGAGCATCTCTTGAGTCCTGAGTTCAATCCCACTGAACTCAGGGGGGAATCATCCAGAGGACTTCACTGCCTCAGGTCCACCGCCCTGGGCAGCTGAAAAGCCTGTCAGCGATGGGATGCTGAGGAGAGACATCCTCCTGTGTGCTGCCCCTTGCGTGGGCTGTCCTCCAACAAAGCCTCTCATGCTGTAGACTAGAAGGTTTATAAATTAGAAGGTTTGTAAAACAGATGGTTTATAACCTTTTAGGGGACCCAAGAGGTTGGGTATTTTTAAATGTGATAGATGAGGTCAAGGGAGAAAACACCATAAGATAGCAACCTGGAACTCACTGACTAATAACCTGCCGACGTACACCACACCTCAGCCTTCAGGACACCCGAGCACTCGCTGCAAAGAAAAGTTACCTCCACAGAGAGGGCAAGCCCAAAGACCTCTCACGGCCCCCTCGCCTCTCCCCTGATGGTTATCACTCCCCATCGCCTCGCGGGACAGCAGTAGCCGGGGACAAATTACAACAAAAATCACATGGCTGTGAAATACAAATGAGGCAAAAAAATGCCTTCACCCAACCAAGAGAGCTCTGTCTCCACAACTGCGCCGGATACAAAGATCGTGAACAAACAGGATAGAATGTCTTCTGCCTTTTGTGAAATAAAAATAAATGAAAGGATCTAAGGTTTCAGGTCACTGATCCCTCTCTTCCCTATCTGTACCATTTATCGGAGGTAGAATATAAAGGTTCCAGGTCCTTTTCTTTTTTTTTTTTTTTTTGTCAGCACTTTAATGGTTGTTTTTTCTCCTTCCCCCTTTCATTTTCTGAATGAAAGGGCCACTTAGGAACCTGTAAAGTAATAATAAGCTTATAACAGGAATACTGTTTTTCTGGGCCAGTGCAAACGCCTCCTGAATAGGTTGAAGAGATTAAAGTAAAAATGCAATCTGTAAATAGATCAGTCTTTTAATTAGTTTATAGTCTGTTAAGAGATAATATTTTGCTCACATAGATCATCTGTTATCTAAAGATCTCAGAGCACTTTAGGAACATCAATTAAGCCTGAAAAAAAAACCCCAACCTTGGGAGATAGGTAAGTGTATTTAGATTAATTAGTGTTGCTGTGGGCAGCAGGCATTATTATTAGATTTAATTTAGTCCAATAATTGACTTATCTGTTAATGAATTCTAATTCATCTGAGAAGGGATCAAATCCATCTGATTAAAAGGATTACATCGACTCAATTAATTCTATTAACTGACTTAATTTGCCATTTAATAATTTGACACATGGGGCCAGATCATGGGCCCAAAGAAGGTGTAAACCAAAAAGTACAGACCGGAATTATTACGCCAGCAAAACTACGCATTGCAGAGCATGCGCTTCGCCTTGCACATGGCATTTGCAGACCTGAATAAAACATTCAAGGGGGCTTCCCCCAGCCGGATTCCCCCAGCCCTGCAGTACCTTCTCTCCCTGAACCAGGCCTGGCTGGTCATTTTGCTCTACTCATGGTGGCTGCCTGGAAATGAGCAATTCATTGCCTGAGATCTGCCACCTCCCCTCTTTTCTGGGCATTCTCTTAAACCAAGAGGTGAGAAGTTTTACAGAAGTCAATAAAACCTTGCAGTAAAACTAATCTCCCTTCAAAGGCAGGACAACCCTCCCACAACAACCATTTGGAAGCTGTATATGTGCAAAAAGGAAAAAAAAAAAAAAAGAAAAGGAAAAAAGGGGAAAGGGAAGGGGAAAGGGAAGGGAAGGGGAAAAGGAAAAGAGGAAAAGGAAAAGAGGAAAAGGAAAAGAGGAAAAGGAAGGAAAAGGAAACGGAAACGGAAAAGGAAACGGAAACGGAAACGGAAAAGGAAAAGGAAAAGGAAGAATCTCTTCACTTGGACACTGCTCTTTAACCAGTTGTCAATGTATGGGAGGAAAGGGGAAAGAGGTGCTAAAATGTTATTCGCTTCCCCACCCTTAAACTAGGCTAGTGCTAATTGCTGGTGATGAGCAACACAAACCTCAGCCTGGGCCACCCGCTCCAGCGAGGTTCTCACATTAAGCCTGAGTCTGGGCTGCCCTTGCCCCGTGTTCCCTTCTCCCAGTGGGACTGAGCTGTCCGGAGAACCCAGGGCTGGAGCCAGCCCACAGGCACCTTTCCCGTGTCTCCTGCCTTTTCTCAGACACTGGCTCTTGCTCATCTGCTGCAAAGCCTTCCCCAGGCTGTAATCCTTAGGACATCAACCCACATCACCTCCACCAGCATCTCCCCCCATCAGTGGGGACAGGGTTAAGACAGTGCGGAGACACTGTGGGAGACCACAGCGTCTGCAAGGGTGATGCAGCCAAGAAGGGAGCTGGGCACTCCCTGGTGCCTCCATGCCAGCGGCCAGGCAGCAAAACAGGGAAGCAGAGAAAAAGGACCTGAGGAAAACCAGCCATCTGCTGTATGAGAGGAAAGGTGTCCTCCTTCAGAGGCAGATCTGACTGGCAAGACAGAGATGTGGATCAAAAGTCTGCAACTGTTGAGATCCCCAGACCTGGTTTAAGCCTTTCTCTGGTCTTGATCAAAGGTTACTCCATAATAATGCCTCGGGGGGAGGGGTTCCCAGCACATAATGAATCCTGTGTCATTGCCTTTGTATCCAGTTTTGGCTGTAACACAGATGGTTCTCACTTCAGTAACTCCGACATCTCTCCCCCCTTCATTATCACAGCTAGGAGCTCTGCATGGTCACATCCTGGACCTCCATGTCCCACCTCACTGTCTCCCCGATTATCATGCTCTAAGTGTTCCCGTGCCAAGCACGATGATGAACAGATTTCCATAACCTTTCAGCACGGCCAGGGATGGGAAGGCTTTGCAGCTTGACACATCAAGGACTTTTATTAGGAGGTACAGGGGAGGGAGCAGGGTGTTGGGCGGGGGTAGGGGGGGTGTCAGCAAATGTCCTCCACAGACAGGGCACTCCAGCCTGTTAGAAGGACACCAGTAACCAGAAGCAGAGAAGATTTGGTGGCCAGCAGCGATGCAGGCACCGGCAAGCTCCCCAGAAGGGAAATCTCGAGCTCTGCAATTGTGCAGCATCGCCACCGGTCACGAGCACTCTCCTGCGTGAGGATTTGTTGTTCAGACACGATTGCATATGTATGAAGGGGACAAGATGGGCTTTGACACATAAATTAGCACTTGTCAGCTGCTCACAGGCACACTTCCCTGCTGCACCCCACTGTAAATGCTGCTTTCTTTTATGGAGAGGGAAACAACATCAAGGTACCTGACAGTCACTGTGGGCAAGAGCGCTTCCTGGAAAGGCAGCAGCCAGCACACAGCGACTAGTTTACATATCAAGCCTTACGAGGATGAATGCAATAAAATGACACAATAATTAGCAGCCAAGTGCCGCTTTCCACCCCTGTTTTATCCAGAAATTTGTGAATGACAAAAGACAAGGTTGATGAGATCTCAGGGCAGGGCTTTCTTCAATAGATGGGGTAACTCCACTCAGCAGCTGTGAGGGTTCCTTCCACACCGGGCAGGTGCTCTCTAGCTGTCACCTCCCATGGCACAGATCACCCTGTGCTGGCAGCAGCAGTTGCTGCCCTCTGTGCTATGCATGGCATGTGCCTCATCCTGCCTGAAGTTCACCAAAGGAACAACCCTTCCCACAGTTTGACCTGCCATCATCGTAGCCCACCTCCCCCTCTCACCAGTGCTGCATGTGCGGTCAACCCCACAGGTACATGCACACTGGCCAGTGCACACACACACCTCTGTGGCAATGCAGGAATGCACCGGGCTGTACAGACAGAAGAGAAAAAGGACAAGTTCCTCAAACAGCCCTAAAATCCTTTCAGTGACCAACCCGAACAAAAGTAGCTCTGCTGCGACCATCTCAAAATATACCAGAGTGACATTTTCTCATAATTCAGCCTACTAGAAGCATCTCTAGCATGTTGCTTGTGTGCAAATCACCACGCCAATAGTTGAACACTCTGGTAGCCCCGAGGTAAGTTCAATTATTTGTGTTCCTGCAGGATCCATGCACCTCGAGACTCAAGCTCTGAGGTACTCTCAAAAGCTTCAAAGTCTGCTTAATTTCAGCTCAAACCAGATATCTTATCCCCTCCCCGCCACGGTAAGAGTGCTTCATTCAAGCACTGGATTCATCCAAACTCAAGCCCAAAGTTCATGGGGAAAGAACATCCCTCATCACCAACCTAGGTATCATTTATTAATTACAGACGACACACCGTGAACTCATCCATTGCTCAGAAAAAGACCTTTCTCGACAAGCACCATCATACACTAATAAACTGAGGCATGATGCTACTGTGAGAACTGCCTGCAGCTGGAAGCTGGGCTGACAGCCTGCTCCAGTACAATATCACATGTTCTTAACCTGGAAGGGTTTTTTTCCCATTTTATCCAGTACAATATCACATGTTCTTAACCTGGAAGGGTTTTTTTCCCATTTTATCCAGTACAATATCACATGTTCTTAACCTGGAAGGGTTTTTTTCCCATTTTATCCAGTACAACATCACATGTTCTTAACCTGGAAGGGTTTTTTTCCCATTTTATCCTGCTTTGTACTGCTTTTATTTTTCTCCCAAGAGATTCTCAGCCCAACAAGATTAAAGCCTTTGACCTGGAGTCTGGGAGATCCCAGTAAATATTCTTACCATATTTATCTCCATCTTCTCCTTTGGCACTGATCCTCCTGCCGAGCACTTGGATGTGTTTCCCGCTTGTCCTGCTGTAGAGCTGATAGAGCCGAAGCTGCTTCCTGCTCACGTCGTCCCTCGCTCGCGTCTGGTTCTCCACGTGTATCCGAAAATCTACATTCTCCTCGGCAGCAAACATCTGAAAGTGGATGGGGGAGACAGAACAGAACAGACCATGAAACAAAACTAGCATCTTGGACAGAATGACTGCACACCAACCTGCTAACGGGAACGTGGCACAAGAGTACTCGGATCTGGCTGCCCTTCACTTGCCGGCTGTGGCCACGGTATCAGGCACTAAACATGTAATTCTAGCCAGAGCTGGCTCTTGACAGTAAACCAAACCTGGGTTTTTTACAGTCAAACTGTGGGGGTTTCTGAGGAAAAACTTCTGCTTGGTCCTGCTTTGATTTAATCCTGGTCAGCCACGTTGGCCATAAATTAGGCTCTCCTTTACATATGGATAGCCTCTACCAGACTATGCAGACACGTGTGGGAGAAAGGGGATGGACAACCCCAGAGAATTTGTGCTTCACCTTCAGCAGCTGCAGTGATTCTCCCCGGATTAAGTGCAGGGACAAAGTCAAGGGAAAAAAACTATTTATGCTGCCTTTGTCAGACTGGACTCCAGCCTCAAACAGGCATAAAATCTACTACAATGAAAGTGTCATCTGTTCATGGGCACACTTCAGCCTAACTTTGTTGCCCGCTCACTGGTGGCGGTCTACAGTTGCATCTTTGTGTGCCTCAACAGGGCCACAGCTTGGGGAGAGATCAGGAGGACCAGGGAGAGCCAAACCAGCACATCCAGCCGTGAGGCTGTTATCAGCAGGGATCTGATTATTTGAGCCACTTCACCCATTTTTTCTGGCCAATGGATTAAATTAACCTTCAGTCACTGCTTCCTTAAAATATGATCAGAAACTTTCTTTGCACATCTGTCCTTTCCTGGAGGTCTTGTTTTCTATCTTAACCATTCCCAAGAAATACTGAAACAGGATTCCTGCTTTTGCTTCCAGACAGTCATACTGCCTTGCCCCAGGTTAGAGAACCAGACAACCCAGATATTCTCAAGATGCCCTCCCGAAGGGGAGGCTGGACAGAAGCCACCCAAAAGCACTTCACACACCAGAAATGGCTCCACACTCTGTCCCCATGAGCATCTGCACATCAACATCCACACTGCCTGCTCCATACTCACAGATGGACAGTAATTTGGTGGCAGACTCCCTTCACTGGATAATAACCCACTCAGTGACCAAAAGTGAAATATTATCGAGTGGCACACACCCTGGACAATAGGGAATTTTTAATTTGACCAAGACAAAGACCATTCAAAGTCTACTCGTTTTTGGTGAGCTCTCATGCTGTGTACCACTTGTAAGACTAAATCCAACACAAAATAAGAATCACACAGGAATTTATGATGCCTCTGCCAGATTTGGGACTGGCAGAGGAATGGCGCTTACTCCTAGCAGGGTTACTACTTCTCCTAACACACTCCTGCTATTGCAGGCTTGTCCTCCTAGCCTGCAAGTGTTTGGATATATTGGTGTGAGGATAGAGCTGCCAATGCAAATGAAAAAGGGTTGATAAATCCTTGTTCAGGTCCATTTCAGGTTAAAACAGGTAAGAGCAAGTGGCCACAACACACAGACTGACTTCACTTCAGCCTCCTGCACATGCCATCTCATGACAACAAATATTTCAAAGCCAAATGCTCCCTGAAACTCAAAACATCAAAAGAACTTTTTAGCAGTTCCAGTTATTGAGCAGACACACAGAACAGCAGTGGGAGGAAAGCTTCAGGTGGGCAGCACAGCTTAGCATCAGTCCTTCACTAAGCAACCCAAACAAAACAGTATATTCAACACAGTGGCAGCAGCAATGAGGTTCAGAGGGATGTTGTATGATCCCCTTTGCTGCCCTTATTAAATGCTGGGATTATTCTATTTGAATCCCAAGTCCTAGGAGAGAAAACTATTTAGTTAACTCTCTCATATTGTATATATCTCATATATTAGAAAGATCAATATATATACAACACATACATATCTTATATATTAAGATACATACCTTGTATACCTTAATATACTAAGATATATATTTTAAGGATACTTAACCATTTCCTGTGCTGCATCCCCAGCAGCATGGGCAGCAGGGGAGGGGGAGATCCTGCCCCTCTGCTCCCAGGGCTCTGGGGAGACCCCCCGGCAGTGCTGGGGCCAGCTCGGGAGTGCTGAGCACAGCAGAGACAGGGACCTGGTGGAGTGGGGCCAGAGGAGCCCCAGCAATGCTGGGAGGGCTGGAGGGAGAGTTGGGGATGTTCAGCCTGGAGAAGAGAAGGCTCCAGGGAGACCTTCTTGGGGCCTTTCAGAAAGATGGGGACAGTCTTTTGAGCAGGGCCTGCAGGGACACAACAAGGGGTGACAGTTTAAACTGAAAGAGGGAGATCTAGACTGGAGAGAAGGAAGCTATTTTTTATGCTGAGGGTGGTGAGACCCTGGCCCAGAGAGGTGGTCGATGCCCCATCCCTGGCACCCTTCCAGGTGAGGTTGGCTGGGGCTCTGAGCAACCTGCTCTAGTTGCAGATGTCCCTGCTCCCTGCAGGCAGCTTGGACTAGATGACCTTTAAAGGTCCCTTCCAACCCAAAGCAGCCTGTGATTCTAGGATTGTACTGTCAGAAGTCAGGAGGAGATGCACGGCACCTTCCAGGAGGGCCCCACAGGTCACTGGTGGAGCTCACCGCCCTCGCCAAGCCAGGCGCTGCTCGCTCTCCTCTCCTGGGCACCACAGCTATGTCCGAGAACAGCAAGCAGGGCTCGGCTTTTGACAAGAATAATGTCAAATATTTTTTGCCTTCCTACATCTCTTCTTGCTTTCATTTCAAACGACATTGTTGCAAAGGATGCTGAACTACTAAAACCAGAGAAGTTCGAGTAATGGTGACAGTCTGCCTCGTGACCACGAAAGCAAGACTATTGGCAGTTAAATTCTGGCTCCATCATTTTAAGATTTAAAACAGATTTTAAATCAAGATGACGTCATTACATTGCTTTCACCACATGTTAATGAATTTCACGTTTTTCTAGGGGAAAAAAAACCCAACCAAAACAGGTGGGATCTGAAGTGGGGGAAGGGCAGGTTGCTGTGCTTTCTTGGAAAATTCAAACAGAAAAAGCAATCTGTTTTCCAAAACATGTCTTAAATCTCTCTTTTAATTGTCTCTTGAGCACTGACACCACAGAGTCCCAGCCCGTAGCCACAGTGGACTCTGGAGCACCCATGGAGCCATCGTGCACTGTGGTCAGCTCCAAACGTGCCACAACCCAGCCTGCGCCAATTTGTCACAGTTCTCCTGCCCAAGATCATTTAATTAAATGTGTCCTCCCTTTGCAAGAAGGACACATTGAAGCCCAAAAGGGGTAACATCTGCTCCTCCTCCAGCTGAAAGACTGGCTGGCATCACCTGAAAATCCAACACCTTGCCCAAGCCCAGTGGTCGCCTGACATGGGGATCAGCAGGAGACAGCAACCTCTGAAATAAAGTCAACCCAAGTGTGTATCACTCCAACACTTCTCCACTAACAAGCCCAGCTCTAACCCAGGGAAAGAAAACCCAGAGGAGGAACACGCTACAGACATGCTACAGGTTCTCCTTGCAGCTGACCTGTCCCCTGGTCAAGAAGCCATGGTCCAGGGCAGCAGTGAAACCACGAGGATTTAGCTGCCTGCTTAAAGATAAGCACATGCTTAACCACTCTGCTGAAACAGGATGCTCTGCTGGAAGGTAGCCAAGGTGAATTAGCTGTGCCAGCCTGGACTGCATCTGGCCCGCAGTAGAGAGTATCAATACTCTAAAATAAAATTTCATGCAGTCTCAATTTCATGAGATAAAACCTATTTGATCATTGCTGAAATCCATTCTCGCAGTATCCCTGCCCTAAAGAGTATACTCCCTCAAGCAGCTAACTTTACTGAGATAAGAAAGTCCATTTATATATATACCATAAGAGGGACTCTCTTTCATAAATCTGAAAAAATTAGTAACATATGCCTCCTTCAGTAACGGATCACCACTCAAGAAGGTCACCTAAAACCAAGTCTGTCCACCCCCAAATACATTTCCATAACAATCACAACCACACATAAACAAATGCAGAAAGGTCTTCAAGTCCCAGACCCACTTCTATTTGACAAAACAAAAGGAAATTATTTTTTTCCTCTTTCTTTTTACTATTAATATGTTATTCCTGCGTATAAAAACCATCACACACTAAATGAGCACCCTTTTTTTCTTTTGTCCCTTCAATCCCATCACCCACACACCCATGCTGCATGGAGCAAATCGACAGTCTGGATCCGGAGTTCAGCACAACAGGTCCCTGAAATGAGCAGCTGCTTGCACCTTCTAGCTCCCAACCAGCAACATGCCCTGTGGGACACTCTCAATGGACAGGAAAAGGCTTTCCCCATTTCCTGCATTACTTTATCTCCTCCAATGTTTTGGTGGGATTTGGGGTTGTATTGTGGTCTATTCTGCAAATCCATCCAACTGCTCCGGGCTGCTGTCTATGCAGGACAACCTCAGCATCTCAGGATAGAGGGTTTCATGTAACTCCATCTCATTCTTTGCCAACAGTTTATAGTTTGGCAAATCCCAGTTGTTAAAACAGAGCATCAAACTTGGTTTCCTTAATATTCTTCTCCTCTTTTTCTTTTCAATCAGTTCCTCATCCATTCATTTATTTTTCACATCTCTCAGTAATAACTTACAGCTACAAAGACACTCTAAAAACACAGTTGGCAGCACAGAGCTTATGCAAGGGAATAAAACACATTCCTTTTGAAAACAACCATCACCTCAAGCAACTGACACCTCACTGAATGCATCAGAAATGCACACTCCTGCAAAACAGCAGCTCTCCCTCCTCTCTGTTGTACCTGCTCAATCATTCAAGGTAGGTGCATTTAGTCCTACCTCCTTTCCCAACAGTCACCAGAACCAGAAACGACATCTGTCAGAGAACCCACACTGAGAGATATTCGAGTGCTTCTTTGCCAAATGATTCTCAAGCAATTAAGTGTGTTTCATTTTAAATGGCTTTACAACAATCCTTCTGCTTAAAGAATGACTCTCCTATTTGTTAAGTCCCAGATGGAGGGCAAGGGAAAGACCATTTTGCTGAGGCAGCCTAAGGTTTCACCACGAAGTAATCCAAGAAACGCTCAAGAATGGCAAAAGCCTCTGACAGCAGCGCTGCGATCTTAGTCCTCCATGAGCTTGTGCCACATCTCTGCAAAGCCTGACGTCTTGTTGAAAGCAAGCACAGCCTTGCCAAGGTCAATGAAATCCTTGCGGTGCCAAGCCATGTTTACGGGACTTGGCTTTCCATCCAATCAACCTCCACGCACTTCGAATTTTCTATTTTGAGCTTTCCAGTAAAAGGGGATGTTAATCTGTTATTGTTCGTGTCATAAAGCGTTACAGCATGAGATGTCCAAGGTGCACAGCATGGCCAAGTTAGCTGGGAGCTGGACTTCAGAATTTCCTGATTTTTATGCCTCCAAGTTTCATCAGAGAGCAAACCATATGTCATTCCCCAAACAGAACTAGGAATACAAAATCCCTCTTGCTAAAGGCCGTACCGATTGCAAAAGATAAACAAATCAAGCCATTCAAACTCCTTTCAGACCCCATCTGATAAGCAGGAAATACTTATTACCTTTCAGCCATCAAATCAACCTAATATTAATGATTTTCTCCGTGACCTTCTAAACACATGAAAGCTAACTCGGTAAGGTCAACAAGAGGATATCCAAGACAGATCTCTCTCAAGTCTGCAAAGGCAAGTAACAAACCACTTTGCTTCCATGACTTTGGCAAAATTCCTCTACGCCAATTAGAGCAGGATTTGCCAGCTCACCATGACAGCCATCCTCGATGTACAGTGAAACCCAATGTGCTCCTTATTTGCTGCTTTTTCCTCCTCTTAACTGCAAAATCAATCCACCTCCAGGATATTGTTACCTCCAGGTTACACAGACTAGTTTGAAGCCAGACAAGTGGATGTGCACTGCTTTGATGCAGTCACTTCTTTTGGCTCAGAAGCACATTTGGAAATACATCTAACACCAGGCAGCTCCACATTCAGATGCGCAGCAGAAGGGTGAGGGCACTTTGGAGTGAATCTCTGATGGGACAGTGCCAGCATCACACAAACATAAATAAGCCTTCCAAAATAATGGAACTTAGACCTTTGTTTTGGTGTTTGTTCCTTCCTGATATCCACAGAAAAATATATTTTCCTTGAAAAATAAATAGCCAAAAAGCTAGGTTGGACTCTCAATCTTGGGAAATGTCCCCTTAGATGATGACTGTGAGATAAGGCAACACAGTGCACCATGGAAGCAGTTGTTCAAAATGATGCAGATGTAAGACTCCACAAAAGACTCCACCAATGGCACTTACAAAGTATTTCAGTTGCAATGAGCTTTTTTTATTCTATATTTTTTTGGGTGAAGGGGTGTTTCACTGGACGAGCCTGAATGTCCTGTTTAAAACCCAGATGCCAAAAGATCTCACTCCGCAAAAGCTGTACCGCTCTCTAGCTCGGTCATAAATCAAGTCACGAGCCATCTTTTGTCGTGGCTTCCTTAGAAGGCTGTTTCAGAAACACTTCCCTAATACCCTCTGCCTTCTTTTTCTACCTCGCAAATTTACACCCAGTTTGCGTTGTTTATTCTTGTACCAAGTGTCCTTCAGTTTGAGTACCTTTCACCCTCGTGCTTCTCCTCCCAATATGTTCAGGCTGTTCCCTTTCTCCACTCTTTTCCATACCACCACATTGGGAAAGGAAGAAAGCCAAGCACCAGAACAACTCCACCTCCCCTTCTGTGCCTGCCCTCACCACAGAGGAGCTCCTGCCTTCCCCAAGGATGAGTGCTGAGCTCTCCCCTTGGCGTGGGCCTGTGTAGGAGACATTGGCCCATCATGGGGAGAACCCAGAGCTCTTCCTACTCCTGCACAGATATGCTCTGAAACTGAGCCCCCCATTTCTTTGACTTGAGCACTTTCCAGTTGCTGCAGTATGTGAAATTCAAGGATGTTTGCTCTTTGCTTAATGCACTCTGAGTGAAGCGCGTATAGAGCTGGAGCTGGAAAGGAGAAGGAAATGGGGTGAGGAGGGGGTCGAGCCTGCCCATCCCTTTAGATTTCAGAAATGTTAAACAAGACCCAAAGAGAAGACGTTTCCAGGGCTTGGAAGAGGGGACATACAGCTCAGCGAGGTGACACATACTTGGATCCAAAAGTTGCTCTGCAAGCAGAGCCTCCTTTTCTCCAGAGAGCTGCCTGCTGCATTGAGAGAGGCCGTACATTAAATCTCCTCGGGCAGTGTCAGACCTTCCTTCATTCTCTCCAAAACACACAGACCCTGAGAAACACCATTATCACTCAGACAAACTCCCCAGCATCTCCCCGAAATCCCACCAGCTCTCCAGGCCATGTACCACTGGTATCCAGCTCCCCTAAAGCAGAATGTCCATTGACCCTCAGATGGCAGACAACAGTGTTACTGAGCCCGATATGAAAGCATGAGGAAGGCAGGAAGGAGTGCCAAAAAACTGGAACCTGAGAGAGCTTGAGGAAATGAATGTTTTACGGCCCATCAGTCAGTATTTGGCCATTTTCTAGAGAAAGATGATGCCGTCCTCGAGAAAACTGAATTTCGCCTTTTGATGATGGAGTGAGCCTTAGCCAGAACTGTGAAAACGCACCACTTGTGAGATGGTGACATTTTAAAGTTGTTTCACCCTGGGAAATGGCTCAGTCTGGGGAAGAGCAGGGTTTCAGCCTTGATTAATGACTTTTAAAACCCCAGCTGTATTCACGTGCAACCAGAGGAAGGGAAGGTGCCTCCAGCCAGGGCTGCCTGTGGTGCGAAACCCAGCACTGGATGCAGCTCTCTTCAACGGCCCTGGAGATGCTCCACATCTCTGTCTGCATCTGCCCATTCTCACCATTTCAGAACCAGGCCAGTGGCTGCAGCCCACAAGTCACACTATTAAAAGACTTACCACAAGCAACAGCAGCTCAGCAGCCTGCAAGAGGAGCCCACCCCTCCGGCACCCACCTTCCCCTCCGCAGAAGTGCCAAAGGGGCCGAGACCGAGCCACCTCCCAGCAACAAAAGGCACCTCTTTCCCAGTGGGACCAGTTCCTGCTGCTGTGCTAACCAAAGCAAACCAACCCCCTGCATCTCGGCTGCGGCTGTATCCACAGAACGCTGCCTCTCGCCATGAGTTCTTGACAGTTTTGATTCTCTGGAAATACAACTCAGACCTTAATTCTTTTCTTTATTTTTCTCCAATTGTGATTTAACTTTTTTCTTTAAACTCAGGGCTGGTGTTATTTTGCCACAGCTATAAATCAGGCAATGAGCAAGCAGGGCTTTTTCTTTCTTCCTTTCTTTCTTTGTCTCTCTTTCTTTTTAATGCTTGTTATATCTCTGCTATATACTTCCTCTCCACACAGAAATATCCCTTCAAAGCTTGATATTATTGAGCAGCTTTCAACCATGCCCAGCAGAGCCATGTATTCTCTGCATTTGTCTGGCCTTTGTTTCTAGGAATGAAATACCAATGGCTGAACAGTGTGACTTCATTTCACTCCTTCATTCCAATACTTGTTCTATTTCTATCCCACTGGGTCAAACTCACCTATTGTGAGACCTCACCGATTTCAATTACATCAGGGATTAATTTGTTCCATGGCGTTGAAGCTGTTAATACAATCCGTGCTGGCTCTAGATTAGAAAAGGCACGGTGGAGACCTCCCTCGCAGGCAGTGTGCTTAACAGCGGTCTTCATCTTCAGTTTTGTTCAGCGGTGGGGTGGTTTTTTTCTTCCCTTTGTGCCCCTTTGCCCCTCTTTTCACAATCTTCCCCTTCCTTTCTAAATTGCCCTTATCAGAACTGGGTGGTCCTTCTGACTTCCACTGTGACTGGCAAATAGTTGCCTTCCACAGCCGCTGCCCAGGGCTTGCGAGGGAGGTCAGCACTGGAAGGAAGGTCCGACCCAAAGCGTCTTAACACCATGTAGACGTGACCACTCCACCTTTGGCACCTCATCTGGCCCAGGATCATTTCGAAGGGTTGCTGCAGATCCCCATGTATCCAAAGGGATCAGCAGGTGCTCAGTCCTGCAGCTCTGACCACTGGCCAACCACTGGTCAACCGAGGTCCCAGGGGCAAAGCAGAGATGCTCCAAGTAGCCAACAGACACACTGAAATGCACATTTCTCAAGTAACTCCGTTTGTCCTTTCTGAGATTCCCAAACTGGGACACGAGATCATGGCAGAGCTCTAAACTGTCCAGCCCTGTGGTCTGGCAGGAAACCTGTGATACCAGTGACCTCAGCAGTCCTGACCTGAAGTCGTTGCTTGTCCATGTGACTTTGTCTCGGGAAGAGATACTGACGTGGGGAGACACAGGGCCCACGCAGGTGCAAAGTAGTTTAGCTTTCCTTAAGTAGCTACAACTCTGTCCCACAAAATCCACTGCTTGCCCATTTAAAAAAAATCCAAGCACATCTTACAGAAACTATATTTTTAGGAAACAGTGTGATGATTCCAGAATAATAAGAATGGGAGTTTCAAAAAGATAAACAGGGATAAAAACAGTAGATATTAAAATAAAACCAAACAGAGAGCTCAACAAACAGGCTCCTCCGTTGCTTACTGAAATAACATTACATTTCTACGGTGGTTTCCCGAGGTCACCTCAGGCTTCCATGTGCTTCCAGGCATCTCTGTGCAGCTTGGCTGCAGGAAGGTGCAAGGGTCAATGCTGTAGCCACCGACCTTCCCAGACAGAAGTTGGATAGAATGGGTTTTACGGCTCCAAATTTCTTACCATGTTCAGCACCCACTTTTCCAAAATGGACAACGTTCCCATTTACCACTGCACTATTTTTGGGGGTTTTTTTCTGTAAGAAACATAGGAATAAGGTGGACTAGTATAACCCAACTGTTTGTTTAGCTCTGCCACTCACCTTAGACCTTGGCAAAGCCAACCAAGGACAGGGTGAAGCCCCCACGTCCTCTCCAGGCAGTGCCCCACCTGCCATCTCCCACTCCAGCTACCCACTCAGGTCTCATCCCCTTTGGTGTCTAACACTGCCTGAACAGCACTGTCTTATCGGTAGACAGCCTGGACCTGGACCGTGTACGATCACAGCAACCCAAACCCTGGTGCCAGCAGAAACCCTCACACCTCCTCAGGACCAAGACCTCCCTGCATGTATGCTGCTCTGGACACGTGCTACCTGCCATGCAGATCAAACCTACCTTAGACACACGACCGCCAGGGAGAAGACAGGATTGGCTCTGGCAAAAGTGTTATACTATCAGCCTTCATAACAGTCCTGATCTCCAAAAACCACCGCCTTCCACAAGCCTAAGCTTTCCAAAACAGTCCCCTTTATGGTTGAAATCTCCCACTGTGGTTTCTCCCCAGATGGTTTTGCTGGGGAAGAGCTAAGATCCCATCCTTGCCACTTCACCACAGTTATTTCCAATGCTGTCAAGTTCAGTGAGGGCAAATCAAAACCCAAAACAATCCCCCCCCTTTCCTATCGTGCCCCCCAAGGGGTGTGCCCTCTGTTCAGGGGGAAGTTTCAGCATTCATTAATTCTCTGCTGAGTGGTGGCAATGCCCTTCAGGCTTCACACGGGCCACACATGACTCAGGATGCCTGCATGGCTCTGTGCCACTGCCACCACTCCTCACTGCCAGCACTAGGACAGAAATATTTTTCAGCAGTAGCTTCATGCTTGTGTCCCTCTTGGGTATTGATATCTTCAGTATGTCCAAGGGTTATCACTGCAAAGCAAACCACAACACGGCTTTGCAGAACAGCCCAGACCAACCTCTGTGAGATCAAGGATCCACAAAGCCAGCAGCTGGATTCGAGGATGCAACAACTGCCTTCACTAACTTAACAACCACAACCAAAATTTCTATTCATTTGTGAGAAAGTACACCTGCTGAAATAAACTGCTCTAATTTGCAGGAATTAAAACCATTCGGCTATACAAGGTGTTGCAAGTAGTTGTCTGTTAGTGGTTTTGAGCAGTTGAAACAGGCATTCAAGAAACAGAACCTCGAGTGGAAACCATGAAGTGTCTCCAGACCAAAAGACAGTAAGAGCAAACCCAGTCCCCGACCAGGCAGCAGCACAGTAACCTGTCTCTGAGCACATACCACCTGCCCAGAGAGCTGTAGAGGAAGGGCACTTCTGAAACAGACCCAGCAACGACACCCACCTTGCTCCCAAACCACTTAAAGGCCTCTGCACAAAGCACAGGGAGCTCTGCAAAGGTGAGAAAGAAGGGTGAGGGGGCTGCCCTCCCCTATCCCTGCTCATCCCTGGGATGCCAGCTGAGTACACGGTTTGTCCCCACTGACCAAGGACCAGGGGACTCCTTGCCCCACCTCACAGGCAGCAGTGGAGGAGCCCAGCTTGGCCACAGCAGTTGGGCTGCAGCAGAGACCAGGGCAGTCCTCCCAGCAGGGTGCTCCTGGGACAAAAGCTGCAGGCACCCCACTAAAAATACCTACCAGCAATTTGTTCATCTCTTCAAATGAGACCCGAGCCCAATTACTGAAAGACTTGCAGGTTCAAAGCACTCCTGACATTTTCTCTCCTTCCCTCCATCAGCAACAATGTCCTCCCAGGGCAGATGCTCCAGCTGCATATCTGTTTGGCCACAGCAGCAGGGCAGGGCAGACACCCCAAGCCCCTGAAACCAGCCAGGGGTTTTCCAAACCATGGAAAAAGGCAGTCAGTCACCCCTAGGACTTCAAACACCAGTGTAAAGCACAGGCCCATCAGGTCCAAGGTGACATCTCTGGCTCTTCTGAGAGAAGAGCGTGGCTGGCCTAGACAGGACCTCCATGAAAACGTGAGCAAAAGCACAAGACATGGGAAACCCAAGTGATACTCAGGAAAACACCATCGCAAGGAGACAGGAGATCACCAGAGACCTATCTCCCCATAAAAGAAATAAACATCTGCAGCAGCAGCAGCGGAGCAGTGATCCGATGTTTACCCTGGTAGCTCCTTTCCTCCCAGGCCCGTGACATTGTCCAAGGAACACAGAGATCTCTGCTCCCACTGCAGAAAACAACTCCCTCTAGGGTAAAACATGGCAACTGCCGAGCAGCACACGTGCGATCAGGGCAGGATTTCCAAAACACCTTTTTCCATCACATTTGCCAAGAAAATAAGCGATGTGGCTAACGACTGTCTCCCTAGACAGTAGCTCCCAAGCACTGATCTCACATGAAAGGTGGCTTCTCCAAAAGCACACAGCGGCTCCAGCTGAGATGCCCGGAGACCCTACTGAATTATGCTGTGCCACTTCTCCTCTATTGAGTTTCCTTTCTGGAAACCTTTTCCTAAGCTCCAACTGGTCCCTCTCCTGCTTATTCCAGTCAGATAACACCTGGTGACCCTACATGGGAATGGTGCCAAGGGGAAAGGGAACTCCTCAGGTGTCACTGCTCATTCACCTCATGACTGGCAGCCTCTGCACAGTGCTGAGATGTAAGAAAATAGTTGTGACCAAGGACGCAGAGGTTAATCCAGCTAACAATAACTGGAGGGCAATCAGGGGATCTCCTGAAATCGCAGGAGCTACTCCGCTGGGGATGTTTGTGCTGCTGACACCTCACTTCTGCCTTGCACTATTCCACCCTGAAAACATCTCCAACATGAGACCAAGACACTCAGATGTTCACGTTCAGTGAACAAAATGTACGGCCCGGTCCAAAAGCTTCAAGGGAAAACAGAAGAGATGGGAAACGCCTCTGTTCCTGTGTTGGCACCCAAGATGCTCCTCATCAAGCTCAGTGCCCTCACAAGGCTGCAGAGGAGCTGCCAACCCTTTCCACCCCTGCCCTGACAAAGGTGGTCATCAAACCAAGGACCGAGAGGGCATAAATGCCGAAGCTGGGCACTCCCCAGACCCAGCTCACAGGCCTGTTTGAGGAGATGTTTTCCTGCACCTCCCAATTCACTCATGCCCTCCCCAAAACGATGTTCCTGTCCCATCACTGCAGCTTTCAGCCTGCTGCATGCTGCTGTGCAAGGCGGCAGAGTCCACTTGGCTACATGTGCTGCACGACCTGCCAGCACCATCCCAGAGATGAGAAAAATTACTTTGGAGCAGTGACTTAGGGCTGCCAGTCACACCAGCTCGGTACCTGCCAAGAAAAGGGTTGAGCACTTGCTTGGCACTCCCAGTTTTGCTTTATAAAAACCTCCCTGCCACAGTGTCCCCTTTCTAAGGAAGCCAGAGGGCACTTCATCACTGCCTGCTCCTGCTTGCAGAGACAAGTGGCTGATCAGTTCTGCTTAAACTAGCTAGCCTTGCTGCAAACCCCAGCCTGCTGTCTTGGGCTAATGGGCTCTGTGAGCATTCTCACTCTGACTTATCAACTGTGCTCCATGGAGCGCCCACAAAATCCATCAGCTATTAAGAGGGAGCAATAAAAAAAAAAATCCCAGCTGGGTTGGTCTGTAAAAGCTCTTCCTCCACCACAGCCAGTCATCACCCCATACCTGCCAACAGCCACGAAACTTTTCCTTCCCCCAAAGTTCTTTGAAATACGTTCTCAAGCCCTATTATCTCCCCTGTTTATACCACACTCCCACTATTATCAAGAAATCTCCAAGTAATTTATAAGCCCACAAGCTCCTGCGCTAACAGGGCAATAAATCACATTTATATACCCCGTCGCCTACTGTTCAGAGGGCTGCGGTGCTGAGCCGGAGCCGGGTGAATTGAGGCGGCAGGGAGCAGCCGCTGCCTTCCCCAAACCCTCCGCCCTCCGCAGCCCACGGCTGGCTCGGAGGAGAAGGCAGGTTTGTTCCGCATCGCCCGGATGTTTAGTTTTTAAGTATCCAGAGAGGATTCCAGCCTGTGTCCTACCTCACTGTGTTTTTTCCCCGTCCGACACCAATACAAGCACACAAAAGAGGGTTTTCTTTTTTACAAAATCAAACCCAAGGAGGAGGATGTTTTTGGCTATTTTCCTCGAGGAAAGACGTTGCCCATCTAATAATCCCTAAATGGGCAGTGGGTTGCTGGGCTTTCATGTGTGCCTCTGAGTCTCCCCTTGCGGTGCCAGGTCGCTGGTTTTCTTTTCCATGGAGTTGCAAAACCCCTGAATAACAAGGTTTGTGCATGGAAGTGCTGACACAAACCTTAACTACAGCATCCTGAACATGATACCAGAATAAGGACGCTCCCTGTGTGGCCCAGCGTATGGATAAATAAAGCATTTCAGCAGCCAGCGCCGACAGATCATAAACCTCCACGAGCATAAATACCAACAACAACCCAAAAAGATTAGAGGGCTTACGGGCGAGGCAGGCTGCGATGATTTACAGTTGGGGTGGAAGGGTCATTATTGCTGAATAGGTGGGGGCGAGCGGGCCAAAGAAATCAATAAACCATTCTGCTCCAAGGGAAGGAAGGGGCCGCGTTAATTGTGCAAACATACATTTTCCGCTCGAGGCTGGAGATCTCCAGCTCACCCAGCATGGATGGATAGAGGAAACCTGCACCCTGAGACATGTGCCCCAGGAGCTCCATCACTCAGAGGAGAGCTCACCTAAGCACCTTGTTGGGTGCAACTCGCTGCCGGAGGTGGCTTCAAATGAATGCAGACCCAAGCAATGTTCATCTCCAGCTCCATTAATTTCATTTTTTATTAAATTAACATATAGTCAGGATAAGAATCTCAGTTGCTTTCAGCATTCCTGAGCTTTTCCAGTACCCAGTTCTAGCACCACAGAACCAACCAACAAGCCCTGCCAGCACCAGTTATCTTCAAGCACCGAAGACAAGCTTTGGGACCAACTGATAAAATAACCACATTTGCAAGTTGCAGCACTTGCATCCGAGGTGGAGACGGCCCCAGAATTAGCCACCACTGATCATTACATCCTTCACCAAGGACGGACACAAAGCTTTGCAGCCAGATTTCCTGACACTCAACTACTGAGCCAGTGTTCAAAGCTGACCAGCAATTCCTCCTTTGCCTCCTCTCTCTTCTCCTTCAGTCCTCCCCATTCCTAATTCTTCTACCTTTTTTTCCCCCCAAGCTTTCTTTCTAGGGGACACAGCAATGACAAAAGACACCAGCTTTGGAGAGCAAAGCCCATTTAGAAACAGAATATACTGATGTACCTAAAAGCCCATCTTTGGGACATACCACAGGAGGTTGTCCAGGGAACCAGTGGACAGTCACAGTGCCCATTATTCCCATGAAGAAACCTGAGCTCACAAGCACATACAGGTGCAAACGGTGACAACCTTCATTCCCAGCTAACCAGACCTGTGAGCTGGTGCTGGTGGTAAAAGCACAGGAACCTGGTCCAGTCCCTCTGCATGAGCCAGTCTCCTCCTCTGCTGCCTTTCCAAAGACATTTAAAGAAAATACTCTTTATATCAGGTAACAAAATAGCTCGAAACCTGCCCAGGTCATGTCAAGCTTACTGCCTGCAGTTAATGGATCTCAACTTTACTTGGGATCTTGAGAGTTTTTAAAATCAGTAATTTCATCTTCCCTCCAGAAATAAATTCCTCAACGGAATAAAAATATTCCTAGGAATGGACAATTCCGCTGCTCATGTACTAAAGACCGCATGGGGGGGAGGGAGGTGGTGGAAATCAGATTGAGCCTTATCAAAAAGCATGGCATAAACCATGTGTTGAATTTAATCCAAACCAAACTGTCAATCTGCCTTCAGGATCAGATATAACAAACATGTGAGCCTAGGGCCAGAAACGAAAAGCGCGGTTTGTTTCCTAGCAGAAGATTTGAACTGATCTCTATGAGCTATGCTCCCGCGTGGAAATCTTTGCACTGCAAATGCTGGACAAACAGCTTTGTTGAGCTAGGGAAAAGTTTTATTTGAGTTTAATTAATTTAGATTGCAGGTTTTCCATTTCCAGGAAACAGCTTGCAACAGTTTTGGAAAGTAAATCCTTTTTGAAACGTTTTAAGTAGGGGAAAAAAAAAGAAAAAGAGGCGTTAAAATCACTAAGGCACCTTCCGAGGTTCAGGCTGCTGCAGCTCTGCACAGCTTGTGGGTACCAGGGACAGCCCAGCACACTTTGCTGCACCCATTACCAGTCAGCAGCAGTGGGGGAAAATGCTGCTGGGGGAAACTCCAGCTGGCCGTGGGCAAACATGGAGAAAAGACCTTATGACATGAAGCTGAAGATTCCCCAACAGCCTTTTCTTTGAGCCACCAGATGCTCTAAAGCACTGTGCACTGTCCAGACATCCCGATCCTCTGCTCTCCCAGCATCCTTCTGCAAGGGGACCCAGAGGAGCTGGCCAGGGCCCCACGAGCACCTGGCACACCAATGGTGCCAAAGAAACTGTCCAAACAGTTTCCTGCTTGGTGTAGGAATGCCAGTAGCTGGCCCAGGCCCACCTCCCTGGCTATCAGAGCAGCCCTGCGAGCTCAGCTTTGCTGTGCCAGAGTTAACACAGATTCTCTTTAGAAGGGAAACCCCACGACTTCACGTGGTGGGGTTCAGGTTCTCGGCACACCCAGCGATGACACACACCGGGGAAATGAGACTCCCAGAAAGAAATGGAAAGCGTGCAAATGAATTCCATTGTCTTGTTTGCTTAATTCAAACGGCGATTAAATTCATCGTACCTACTCTTTCAACATCAACAGCCCAAAAGCAAGCCCTCTGCCTCTCTGGCAGACTACTCCCATCTCGTTGCTCCCTCTCCAAATCCACAGACGCAGCCCAGCTGCCCCAGGATCTGGAGGCCACACCACTATGTTCACAATAGCGGGGTCAGGAGTGCGGGTGATGCGCTCGGGTGTTCTGGGCAGCCCAGTCCTGTTCCCCCCTTTGCCACTGCATTGGTGTCTTACCTGCACCTACACGGGTTATGGGGGCAACCCCAGCAAAGCACTGGAGCAGGCACTTCATTCATCACACCTGCATCTGCAGAGCCCTCAAAATTCAGCTATCAGTTTTGCCACAGATCAGTCCGTTGGGCTTGCAGAAGAGCATTATCTCAGCCCTGAGGAAAGCACTATTTCCAACTCACAAAATAAACACACAATACAAGCAAGGCAGACCCTACGTGCCCAACCTACAGACCACAGCAGGGGCTGGCCAGGGCTGCTGGGCAGACCTGCCCTCGCTCCTCCCTTCCAACCTGAGAGGTCCCAGCTTTGCTGATCATTGAAAACCCCGATGCAGGAACCTGCCCGCTCCCTTTTGTGCCATGAAGTTTCCCGTCCCCAGCTGCCCCGTGCTTAGACTGGCTCGTCGCACAGCGCAACATCCCACGCAGAGTTCCACACCTAATATCAAGTGAAGTTTATACAACTGCCCATTCCCCAGGAAAAAAGCCACCATGTGCACGCAGCATCGAACAGCATTCCTGTAAGAGGCCTCACCGCCCAAGAGCTGCCGGTTTCCCTATCGATTGCTGGGGGACTGTTTGCTATTCTGATCTCAGCTGGTCGGAAGTCTCCCCAATCACCGCAAGGTCGCGACCACGGGGTCACAAACCTGCACTACATACATCATAATTTATTTTACAGATAATCAATACCGCGCTGTGCAATCTTACAGTACAGCCTCATGTTGAGGGACTGATGCTACTCGTACAGGATTGTAACCTTAAGGCCTGGCATCCTCAGAGGGTCAAAATGCTGCAATGCCAGCATTCCAGACCACTCCTCTCTTCAGATGGATTAATGGCCACAGAGATGCAGCAAAACACTATCCTTCATCCCATTTTCTAATTTACACTCCCAGGGCTTCCTATCCTGCCAGCCATGCCCATGGGCACCCAGCATGCATGCTGCAAGCCCAGTTAGTTACCAAGCTCACCACTGCTCCCTGAATTTTTCTGTTAATTCTGGATATCTGTGGAAGAATAGCTCAGGGTATTCCAAAAGACACAACAGCTTTTTAACAAGCTGTCCTTAAAACTGATGCCAAATATAGTATTTTAGTAGGAAAGAAAGGGAATTGAAATATGTAGCAGGAGAAAAAGGAACTGGGAGGAATAAGGCAGTGCTGGAAACACCTTGCAGGAAGAGCAATCCATTATTAATTAATTGTTGCATTCTGGTACGGGTATCTATGCAACATGCGGTTCCCTGGGGCCTTCACCAAGATCGAGCATTCATCAACCTCAATGCCATTTGGATGACAGATCATTAACAGGAGTCATCGGGCACACCCGGCCCCTCACCACTCTCCTTCCCCTCAGTGCCATCCACCTGCTGTTTGCAGGATCCGGCCCCTCAGCCCGGCCACTGCCAGAGGCAAGCCCCAGCACCCCCAGTCTGCCCCAGTGAACCCAGGAAAGCATCACCTCATCTTCCATCTTGCTGTGGGGTGAGCCCAAAGGCTGGGCTCTGCCTCATCTCCCATCATCACCAGCCCCACAGCAGTGAGCAGGACCTGCCTGTTCCCCATCGCCCACTTCTCATCCTGTTTCGAGGCAGGGGCTGTGATTACCCAACATTGCAGCCTTAGATCTTCCCCCTTTCCTCCCAGATCACCTCCAAACTAAAGTCATAGAATCACAGAATCATTATGGTTGGAAAGGACCTCCAGGGTCATCAAGTCCAACCTTTGTCCACCTCAGCCAGCATCGCCAGCAGGCTCAACGGCCACACGCGTGGCCACAGCCACGACGCACACGCAGCACCACACTGAGACAGGAGCTGTTTGCAGGAAGATGCTGTTACACGCTGTAACTGCACCCTAAGGTCAGTATGTTAAAGGCATTTTGGCGTTCCCAGCAGCACAACCCCTTTTCCGCTGGCTGCAGCGGCATAAAGCAGATAACCTCATGAAAAAGCAAAGGCGTGCAGCGAGCTGGGTGTAAGCGGAGTTTGGCAAAGGGCAGGGTGCTGTGCCGGGGGAGGATGTGCTGGCGCTACGTGGAAAACACTGCCCTGTGGTTTAGCTTGAAATCCAGCTGCCTGTGCAGGCAGAGCAGGCAGGGAGGTGGCAAAGTGCTGCCTGGGGAGCCCACTGCTGGGGCCACGAACCCCGCTGCCTGCCCCTGGCCAAGCTGGGAAGATTGGCACGTCAACTCCCACCCACCGCAGCCCCTGGCACGGCAAGGAGCTCACACAAAGGGAAACACGCAGACCATGACAGGCTAAGCCTCCTCCTTCCTCTCTCTGTTCCCCTTTCTTTCTCTTCATGCTACGGCGAGGCTGCTGAATGCCAATAGGAAAATACTTTGGCAGAGCCAGACAGTCTTTCCTATTTTTTTCTTCTTGGGAGGGGGGGTGCTTTTCCTTTGTTTTTCTTTTTTTTTTTTTTTTTTGTTTTTTGCTTCTTTTTTTTTTTCCCCCTCTTCTTTCTTACTTTCCCTCCAGCTGCTTTGCTGGATGCCTAATCCTCCATGGACATCTGGAGAGGTACCAGGACATAGAAGTGATATACTAGGTAGGCAGCATAATGCACAGCTCTGCAAAATTCCTGGTTGTACCTGCTGTTACAGCACAGCAGGCGATCAACGCACAAAAACACAGGGAAGGAAAGAAAGGAAACCAAGCAACGTTCAGACCTGTTGGGGCTACAGATGGAAGGCCCTCTGGTCTCAGCAACAAAGCATGGGAAGGTCACACTCCTCAGAAGAGGATCTTAGGGGTGTGTGCTGGGTGCAGGGGCAGGAGGGTATTGAGGTACCTCCCCGGGCCGAAGGCTTCCATCCACCCTAGCATGTGTGGTGTGACCTACCCCAGCCTTCCCAGGACCTGAGCACTTTGCAGAGAGCCCAGGCAAAGGCCCTGGCAGCAGGTACCCATCCTCAAATATCCCTGCCCAGGCACCAAGAGCAGCCACTGTGCTTTTTAAATCACGCTGTGCCCTGAATGCATTTTTCACCTGCTCTTATCAGAACTGATATCTAAAGTGTTCGTATCTGGCAAAAGCAGCTATTACTCAACAAGGGTGGAGGGAAGAGAGGAAAGAGCATGACAGGGATTTTCCCACCTCCTAAGGAAAGGAAAAGACCCATAAAAATATCTCACAAGGATCTGAGAAGTAGCTTTATAGATCCAAAGAAATGATTTTCAGCCCCAGGGGAGTCTTTCTCTTGAGCTCAGATGCCCGCAGCAGAGGGAGATATCCGCTCGTCCAGCTTGGCACTATCAGCTTACAGCAAAATCAAATATTCTTAGTGGCCATCTGAGTCCCCCCAATGTTGTTCATCCTACCTATGCCCTCAGAAGCCCTTGGCCATCACCTCCCCCATCTCTCCCTTGCTAGAGGACCCACCACTGGCTACATCACTATGGCCCAAACACACCCAGAATGCTTGGGAAGCACCATCCTTTGCTCTTTTCTTTCCTGCCTTGGTACGCTACAGCCAAGCTGCTTTACAAGCAGAAAAACAAGCGGGGTTTGAACGGGCATCCCTCCTACAGAACGCAGCACTGCTCAGAACCCAGCATCACTCGCCTCTGTCCTGTCTTGGATGTAGCAGGTGTGTTAAGGAAACCAAAACAGAAATTAAATACAAGCAGAATAATGCGTCCAGCAATCTCAAACAGGGGAACTCTGAACTCTGCAACTACTGTGCCCTTCTGCATGCCCTTCTCAACAACACCCGAGTCCTCCTCTGCTTCTCTGAAGCATCCTGTATACCCTGAGAGCTTTGAAAAGGAAAACTGCAGCACATGCATGTGTGCAGATCAAAGCTTCCCAGCAGCAGCTCTGCTTTGCTGCCCTTTGTCACAACACATCCAGAAAACATCAAGCCCCCAAAATGCTGAAGCAGTTCATGCTTGTTTCTGCCTTGATGGGGTTGCAGTCTGGAAACCAGCTTTGTCCTTGCAAATTTTCCTGCTAAACATGTGTTTCATTGTCTTCTGACAGAGGACCCATCCCAGCACAGAGAGGGCTGGGGACCGTTGGAAGCAAAGTCAGAACTTGCCCAGGGTGGGCAGCCAACAGCAGCTGCAGGGAACATGGGCTGCGTACCCCTATCTGCACAGGGGCAAGACTCATCCCTGCGCTCACCCCATGCTAATCTCAGTCTTGCTTCTCCCATGGGAGACCCAGAGCAGGAATTGGCACGAGGGCCAGGCTGCTGCCTCTCAGCAGGGCCGGGCTTCCCTGCTCCAGCTGAGGAAACTGCTCCAACAGGTCTCCTCTTCCTCCACAAGCCCAAGCTGTTCCAAGACCAAGAGGCAGAAGCAGGGTATGAGGGGCAGCTTCAGGACACAACAAGTTCATAGACTAGGAAACGAGTCACCAGAGGGGAATAAAAACCCCTCTGTGGCAAGCAGCACGGTTGTTTCCTGGAGAGCCAGGGGGTTTTAAACAAGAACAAATGATTTAATAGGCAACCAAACCCTACTCTGTGGAGCTACACAAGCAGGCACTCCATCGGCCACCGCAAGTCCAGCAGCAGCACAGACCAGAGCCCTGGGCCATCACATCAGCTCCAGCCCACAAAGGGGTCACGCACTTCATCAACGTCACTGAGCTCCTCCAACTGAATCAGGCTATGCTTTTGCAGTTTCTCTTGTCTTATCACTGCCTAATAATTAAGAGTTGTCTGTGATCAGAAAAATCAACAGAAAACTTCCCAGCACCTTTGCTGTATTTTGTCCTTCACAGCATCATTTATGCAAGCCATGTGTTAGCTGCCCCACACGAGTGCGGGAACCACAGCAAGACATGGATGGAAAGCAGAACTCACTCCAGATGTTCCTGTGGAGGAGCAGTACTACCTTCCCCTAAAGGGTTTCAGATACCCTCATGGAGCTTGAGGCAGATGCAGGCACAGGGACACTGCCAAGGACTTGGTGGTCCTGGTCCAGACTGACTGGAGATGGCAAGCACAGGGTCTCCCAGTCCGGGAGCTGCAGGGACACAGGCCCCCGATGAGTCTCAGCACGTGGGGCTTTATCCCATAGCGTGAGCTTCAAGAGCGATGCAGCGATGCTCAAGTCCCAGAGCCTCCATCCCTGGCAGCACGTGTAGCTTTGGCCACCATGTGCAGCTTTTGCCACCGTCTCAAGACTGATGTTTGTGCCACCCACAGAGGGCAAGGGCAGGTGGATGCCCATCCAAAGGGAGGACTGACATGAGAATAACCCTGCTGGGCCACAGTGCTGCCAGGAAGGTGAGGGCAGGGCAAGCAGGCACCCCCTGGCCCCAGCACCGCTTCATGCCTGCAGAAAGGGTGGCCAGGAGCCGCGTGGCAAGGCAAGCTGGGCTGTGCCACGAACCATGCTCTGGCTTGTCCACAACCGTGTCCCTGGTGACATTCGGTGGCATTCACATCCAGCCGCCCCAGGGAGGATGGCTGCAGAGAAGCAGACAGGGAGAGGGGAGGGAGCCGCTCGGCAGGCTCACGCCTCCGACATGTGCTGCCGCAGCTTCGCCAGACCGCAGGATCTGGCTCACTGAACGTGTGGAAGCAACACTTCTCTGTGTCTCACTTTACAAAGCCCCAAACAATAACTGTCTGTCACTGCACAGGAGCTTAGGAGAAACATAAGTTGCTATTGGCATGGTGCACAGCAGCCTTCCTCTTACACAACACCAGCAGATGTGAAAATAGCCCGGTGCTGCCTTGTGCGCTCCTCTGACCTCCTGTTTGCTTCTGGATCAGATTCCAAAGCTGGATCTTAACCTACAAGAGCCATAAACGCAAAGGATTTGGCCCTATCAGGGACCTCTTCCTAATCTAAGACAGATGCACTTAGTGTAGAACGTATCGAGGTTTATCAGGGCAGGGAAGAGACTGAGGCAGCCCAGTCAGCACCACCTCACACTCCAGCTGATGATGCACTGGAAGTGACCCAAGGGCAGAAGAGCAAAGAAAGACAGCACCCAAAACCTCACATCCTACTGCTTGGCCTACACCAAAGCTGCCTTCAGCCCCAGCAAGGGCAGATATCTGAGATCCTGAGGTCCCGTGTCCCTGACCCCAGTGTCCTAAGGGCCACTGGGGCTGCCAGAGCCAGCACAGTGTGAGAGATCCCCTCCATCCACTCAAGGTTCTCCTGGGGTTTCTCATCCATGTGAAAAGCAGAGACTGACTCCAAAGTCAAACCCAAAACTGCTCCAGGACATATGGAGAGAAAAAGCACATGGAGGACAAATTGCTCCTGAAAGCGTGAAAAGACAGAGGGAGAATTAAACTGAAGGATGCTGAAGGTAAGCGATAGAGTTTAGTAACCAGCGGTGAAAGGGCATCCCTAAAAACAACCTGCATAAATAAATTAGTCTCCCCAAGGATACCCAGTGTCCCTGCTGCCTTCAGAACTGCAGCAACCACAAGCAGCAGAGGAAATTCCCAAGATGCAAGAGAAAAAAATAAGACGTGGACATTGTTGCCACGAGGGAAGGGACCGAGAAGGAGCTGTTCTCCTTGCAGCCCTGCAAGGCACGGGGCCGCTCTCACGGCTGTGCCGGTGCACAGCTGCCAGCACCCATCACCTGCACTCCAGCAGCACTCCCCCTGACCCGTGACTCGCTGTTCCCCAGGGTCCCGCACTGGAAATGTCACTCAATAGCAAGCCCTGGAGAAGTCAGACTCATCCGCGAGTATAAATCCTGCTCCTGAAAACTCCTGTCCCTTCAAGCTCCCCAGTCCAGGCTGGGGCATGCCTCTCCACTGCTGCCACAACCCGCCCACGGGTGATGCTACACCTGACTGGGTCACCTACAGGTGCCTGCAGAGGTGGGTATAGGCTCTCTGAGGAAGCTGTCAGCCGGCAGTCGAGCTCCCACACCGGCTCACTGCGGGCAGCCTGCACGTCAACACGCCGTCGTCTTTGCACATGAGTAACAAATAGAAGATACAAAATCCCCAAACCATGGTATTTTGCCCCAGAATACCTCCAGCCCCAGTGTACGCCAGAGGGATTTCTACCTTTGCATGCAGAGCCACACAGGAATGGTCAGCAGCAGAGGAGCATCATTCTAAGACTAACACACAGGACAACCCGCTGATCAGAGCTCACACAAGAGGGTGGCCTCGGAATATAATCCATTTCAGGCTCTCTTAAATCTCCCCAATACAACACAGAGCCCTTTAAGCAAAACTAAACAACTTCCTTTAGCCTAAATAAATATTAAACCTAAGTGATGCATTAATTTACTCCAGTTCACCAAAGGCTAACTCCTACCCAAACTGATCATTATAAAAGAAATCCTATAATCCCTCGCTCCCATTCAGGCTCAAAACATGTAATCCCATGAATAAATCCAGAAAGAAAGTGTAACAAAATGGGCAATAAAAACTTACAGCATTCACATCTTTTCATCTACCATTAATACTGTAAACACTCACTCGAAGGCCCTTGAGTATGACTAATCTAATGTTTTGGCTCCCAACGCTAATCGCCGAAAGAGCTCGCCTCTCGCCGTAACACCCAGCGAGATCCATCGCCCCTCCAGCCATGGCCCGGGACACCTCCGCAGCGGATCCCCACCTCAAATCCCACAAAATGCTGCAAAATCAGCACGAAATGGAGCAAGTATGGTTCTAATAGCACCAGAGCGCAGAGCAATTTTTTTCTTTTTCTTTTTTTTTTTTTTTTTTTTATTATTTTATTGCTTTGGAAGCCTGCGAGCTCCAACTGTATAAATGCCAATAACTTCCCAAGTTTTAAGGCTGCTGAAGTAAGAGATCAGATTTTAGCAAGTGCTTTCCAGGCAGCCAGCCAAACTTTTTCTGATTCACTAAAAGCACCAAAGGGAGGGGGAAAGGGAGGGGGCTGGAGGGCTGATTAACTTCAGTTACCACACAAGCGAAAAAAAATGTCTCCCCGCTGCAAAGGGTGCCATCGCTGCGAGCCCTGCGCAGCCTGTTATTCCTCGGGCTTGGAAAAAAAAAAACCAAAACGCACCAGAGAAATGCAGCAAACACCTTCTAACCACAGAGTAATTTACAGCTGTGGATCCTCTCCTGACGAGGAGGCTGCTCCGCTGAGGGGAGGCTCTGCTGGTGTTAGGTTCAAGCTGTAGTTTCCAGAGGGGTTGAGGAAAAAAAAAAACGTGACCGGGAATTTTTTGGAGGGGTGGGGGAGCAAGGGAATGGGACGGGTTGGGACTTTAGCTTGGCCGGAGGGATGAAGCTCCCTCCAAGGCTGCAGCTGTGCTCATCCAGGACAATCCCTCGCTGCCATCAGGTATCTGCGAGAGGGGAAGCAGGTGCAGTCCCAGCCAAAGCACCTCACGGGGCCAAGGGGGTGGCACAAGGGACCCCAGCCCCAGAGGAACAGTGGTCTGAAGCCACCAAGGCAGCAACACCTGCTCTGCCCAGACCTGCAGGTGGGTCTGCTCCTGGACGCCTAGCTAAAATCCCCATCCCAGGGAAATGCATGGTCCTGGGGATGTTGGGGGGCAGCAGCCTCCCCGGCATCCTCAGACCCTGTCCTGCGGGCGTGTGGGCTGTAGAGCCTCACCGCTCAGGGTGTTCCTCCAACGGCTTCATTCCTGCTGAGGCAGGATCAAAGGCAGGATCTGACTTGGACGGCTTTCTACTGAATAATGGGGAGGGAGCACACAGCCTCCTTCTCCTGGCTAGGAAAACTCATGTTTTCCAAAATATCAGTTTTTGGGAGCAAGTTCCCTAGGAGGGGGCTGGGGGGGGGGGGGGGGGGGCGGGGGGGGGGGGGGAAGAACGGAGGGTGAACAGGGGAGCGCCTGCTCTTCCAAGGCAAGTGCATCAATCAACATTGTGCAAGGAGGAGAGTCCAGCACTCCCTCTCACATCATTAGCCAGGCTAATGCACTCCAGAGGATCCCGCTACTGGCGCACCCGGCTGCGCCCCAGCCCGCACCGGGCGGCCGAGCGCCCACAGCCGGCGGTGCCCCCGCACCAGCGGCAGCCACCGAGGAGCTCAGCGGCAGGGGCAGCCCCTGCCCAGAGCAAGTGACACTCCAGCATCTGGTGCGGGGATCGGTTTAATACAGCTATAAAAACTAAGGGGGAGGGGGGAAGTGAAAGCCTTAGCCAAAAGTGCCTGGCACTCCAAGGTCAGCACGCCGCCTTTGTTTCTATTTTACAACCAAAAGCGAAAGAGGACAGAAAGGACACGTACCTGTACCTGAAAGCACAGCAGCAGGAAATGTAAACATCTGGAGAGGAGAAAAAAAAAAAAAGGCAACAAA
>JANVCC010000040.1:9987786-10054531 GCA_025345505.1 Todiramphus chloris collaris
TAATAGAAAAATAATTTAAAATATGCCATAATCCTTACAGGCAAGTGCAGGCTGAGAGCAGTGAATACATCGCTGGGCGAGGAGAGGGGGAGGTCAGTGGCTTCTCGCTAGCGGAGTGCAGTCCCCCACCGCCGCCCTGACATGGGAGCGATCCGGCCGGCGAGCTCCGCTCCGCGCCGTTCCGCGCCGCTCCGCGCCGCCGAGAAGTTGTGGTACCGCCCGCTTTGCCTCCTCCGAGTGACTCGCTTAGGCATCAGCTCTCCTCTCCCCCTGTCTCTCCTCCTCCTCCTCCTCTCCCTCTCTCTCCGCCTTTGGGGGGGATGAAGGTGCTTATTGTCAGTAACTTCCGATCATCAGCAAGTGCCCCCCCGCCGCCCCCCCGGGCCAGCCCTGCGAGGCGGATAAAGCCTCTCCGCGGCCCCGCGCCCGCTCCGCGACCCGCTCCGCGCCGGCGGCATGGCGATGCGCGGAGCGGGAGGCGGGACCCGCCCGGGCAGCCCCCCGCGGGGCTGGCACCGCCTGCGCGGATGGGGCACCGCCTGCCTGCGCAGCCCGGCCGGGAGGGCAGGGGCGCCGAGGAATGGGCGTTTTATAACAAATACGATCAAAATGAATAAAAAAATAAATTATAAAGGGGGAAAGGGAGCGGGGCTGCCGGGCCCCTCCGCGCCCTCCCCGGCCCGACGGAGCGGGCAGGGCCGCTGCTCGTCCGCAACGCGAGGGGAAAACAGCCCCCTGTAACAGACCGGCCGCTGCCGACCCGCGCCCCCGGCACGTGTCCGCCGAGGCCCCGGCCCAGCCCGGCCCGTTGCACTCTTACCTCGCAGCGGGCAGCAGCGGGTCCCGGCCCCGGCGAGCGCCGGGCGGGCGACAGCAGCGGAGCCCCCCGCAGTCCCGCTGCGGTCTCCCGCGGACCCGGGACACCCGCCGCCGCCCGAGCAGGGCCGGGCCGCGTCCGTCCGGGTCCATTAGCCCGGGCCGGCTCCCACGGCGGGCTATCCGCGGCGGGGTCAGGTTGTCGGGTTCTGCCCGGCGCTCGCCGGCCGCGGCCCGGCGCTCCCGCACGCTTCGCCTGCCCTCCAGCGGCCGCGCCGCCGCCCCGCACCGCCCGGCCCGGCCCCGAGGAAGCGGTCCTGCAGCCCCGGGTTAAAACGAAGGGGCTTCCCCTTTCCTTTACTCTCTCTCTCCCTTTTTTTTTTTTCCTAAGGTAAAAACCTACGGTTTCCTAAGCATGCGGTAACGCTCTCCCCGTCTCTGAAAGCTCGTTTATAGCAGACAAAACGCCAGGAAGCGTTAACCTCCGCACGTAGCCTAACTCTCCGAAGAGAGCCTAACGTCAGTTAACACCTTATTAAGTGAGAACATAACCATAGCTCATAACTCGGAGCTTTCCAAACTCTCTACTCAAATAACAGCGTGCATCGGCGCAGCGCGTCGGGCCCTGCTGCTCCTGCAGCTGTGGGGACCGAAGCACTCGCTCCCCCCTTCTTCCCAGCCACAAATCAAGCAGCATCTTCAATCCCAGGAGTGCACCACTGGGGACCCTTCAGACACCAAATCATAGCAGTTGTCAGACCGTAGTTTGAGGCCCAAGAAGCACAAAAAAGTTAAGTTTTAAAACAGTGAGCAATGCAAGTTCTTATAAAACCTCCATCACTAATACGTGTGTGATACAGCTAATGGATTTCACGCTTCTTAGGGATCTGCAAGTCAAAAAAAAAAGGAAAAGAAAGAGAAAAAAAAAAATCCAAACCACTGTCAGTTACTGATGCCAGTGGCACCACACCCCCCACTGCAGCAGTCCCACAGCACCTTGCCACAGCCGAACACTGCTTCCAAGGGTGGCCAAGTCCATCACAGCCACTTTCCCCGGCCCTACGAGTTGAGCTTACTGACATGCCAAGAAATGGTATAAACAGAATGCAGGGACTCAAAGGATGCTAAAGCTTAGACGTGGAAATATTCAATATATTCCTAATCCTCACCAGTGTCTCTTTTCCTTGAAGCAGTCTGGGTGGGGAGGAACCCAGCCTATACCACCTTGTGCTCTGTTCACTGCTCAGTCACCCACAGAAAAGGCACCCTACAGTGTGGGGACAAGATCAGAATTCCCACGTGCTCATCACTCCACCAAGGCCAATATCTGCTACCCAAAGAGACCCTGCCCAACGCACAGGACAGTTCTGCAAAGCCAGAAGAAAGTAATTCTTCCAGACACTCAGAGTCCTCTGCAAGTATCAGCTCTGATGGCTCCATCTCAGCTTTCCTGCCCACCGAAACTCAGAGCAATCAGAAAGTTAAGCAGAACCGTCTCAGAAAGAGTCCCAGAGCAGGAGGACAGGGTTTCTTCAGTCCTCTGATATTTTTTTTCCTTTAACTCCTCTTTAGGCACAAATGCAAGGCTGTAAAAGCACTCTGCCCTAAAACACGTGCCAAGGGGGGAGATGGGAGAGGTCAGCTGTGGGAAGTCTGCATGGCCTCTCTGACCAGCAGAGCTCCTGAAAAGGCCCCCCAGATCTCCTGCAGATGGCCAGCACACCACACTAAACCAAGGGTGCCACCCTCAGCTGAATCCAGGTTTCTCCCGCTCCACCATCAGCCCATGTCACCTTTCTCTCTTCCCAACACCAGAGTTATCGCTGAGGAAGCAGGATCCATGCAGAACACAGGTACTTGAAACTCGGTCCTCATCCTTGCCGCAATGGTGCCAAGCTGCTGCACTGTTACCATTGGCATTAGGTTCATCCTGCCAAGCCTCAAAGCTCACCCACAGGTGACATTCTGTGCCAGTTGAAAGCTTTGCATTTTCCTCTTTCTACAAGAACAGAAAACAGTCAGCAACCATAATATGAAGGCCAGGATTTCTTGGTAAATTCTTCAGACCCAAAGCACAACCCAGCCTCTCTCCCACACAAGCAGAACCTCCCACACATGCAGTGCATTGGCTGCTTTATGTTACTGACACCTGGGCCAGCCTGGGTGACCTCAGGGCCTTTAAGTAGGATGATGTTTTACACCCATATACCCCAGTGATGCCAATGGTACCTCAAGGGAAGTTCAGGCTTTTCTGCTGTGTGCCTTCCCAAGACCAGCATGATGTAGAAATGCCCTTAGTGATGCACTGGAGAAGGGATGGAAGGATGGAAGTCCTGCAGTAGCCATGAGCACCCGTCCCATCACTTAAGGGCTTTGCACCATGGCAGCCCCACCACCTGCCTCCAAGAAAAGGCTCCTTAGACAGTGACTGATGGCTTTGCCCAACACCTGAACTGGCCCAGGCCCGCTGCACCATGACAGAAGCAGCACAGCTAGAAAAGTAATTTGTGAAGCTGCAGCTAAGTTTTATAATTTCAATCCCCCCAAGAGCAGGGAAAATTACAGGAGCTACAGCAGAACTGTGCATGGAAAAACCCATCATAGGCAATGGTCACCTGGGCCATGCCAACACGCTGGGTGCCAGCAGCATGGCTGCCTCACACTGCTACAGCCCCCCTGGGATCAGAACAGGACTGGATCCACCCAGAGCAAAACACACCTGGACACCTCAAACAGCAAGAGCTGCCAGGGCAACACCTGAGAGGTTATTTTAAAGAGGGCACTTTCTTTTTTTCTTTTCCAGTTATGAAAACAGTTCATCCACAAGCACCCACAAGTTCTTTATTAAAACTAGACCCCTGTTCTGTGCCTCAGTAGGCTGAGAAAACCTTTTAATCTTTAAAATCCCAATAGTTACCTGAAGTATCAATACCAATATTAAGGGAATCTCAGGCTACTAAGTGAATCTCCAGCCTTAAAGTTGAGCACAGAAAAGAGATGAGGCAGATCACATGTATCTGCAGAAAAAAAGAGTATCACTTAGCTGCCTATTGTTATGAATGCGTGTGTCTATACATATATATAATATTGCACACATGCCTACTGCTTCACTGCTGAAGGCTCGCATGTGATCCAATTCCCAACACAAATGAAGCCAGCACAGCCAATGCCCAACTGGAAAACGAACACCTTTATTTTAAGCTGTTTATTTTTCATACACCGTCCCCAGGGTGTGAAGGCCAGCACCACGTGTTCCCAAGAGCTTCACGTTCATGACATTTTGTTAAGCCAGAGGCAGACAGGTAGGATCTCTGCACTGTGGGGTGCTCCCTGGGATCTCCCAGGGTTACTGTCCCTCACTCACCCATGCAAATGCCTGAATTAAAGCAATGTCCTACAGTGCTCGGTGGCTTATTGGATTAGCAACCACTCATCAGCAGCTCAAATCAAAGTCTAAGCAGCATGACCTTTCACTTGCAGGGCTGTGAAGGTGCCCCTGATGAAATGAGTTTTCCTTGCCCTGCTCCAGTGGTTCATATCACCCAACGAGCAGACATTTCACAGAGCATGAAACCCATTCAATGGGGCCAAGGACTTAGCAGCATGCTTGAGTGGGAAACCTTCCCACCCACTGGACTCCCCTTTGGAATATGAATGAGAGGCCAGCAGCAAAGGCTGGGGCAGGATCCAGCCCCAGTGCACCTGGCACGCTGTGCAACTGGGGCCCTTTCTCCTTTAGATCTGAGATTTAAAGGAAAACGAAAAAAAAAAAACCACCAAAAAAACAGGCTGACATTTTTACAAAGACTAAGTTCATCTCTACATCTCAGCGCTGAGCTGGTGAGTGGACCCGTGCACTGTTTGCTCCCATCATCTTCTGCATCTCCAGCCTTGGGTCATTTCAATAAGCAGTTCTTACTGAAAACCAACTTGAAGAGGATTTCTACATTCTAAACCCCTCAGTAAAAGGAAAGATAACTTTTAGAAGTGCTGTGGTGCATAATTCTGGTTTTATCCAGTTAAAGGCAACTTTACCCCATAGTAAGAAGGGATTTTTGAGACTTCTGACATGTAGCTGGGACAGACAAGGAGGGAGGGAGGGGATGCTCTGTAGTTACTGCTGTTCGACAGAGGAGCTACCTCAAAACAACCTTGAACTGACACCCAGAGGACAGAGCTTAAGCCTTAACACCATGACATTCAGCCAGAACCTTGTGGAAGGAACACAGTGAAGAGCAGTCAGGACTTGGATTCAGCCAGCCACAAAGCACTGAGCTAAAGCCTTGATTTGAAGCACTGGGAGCACAAATCCCTATATAATATATATAATTTGCATTGAAAATTCTGCAAGCAATTTGCAAGCCAGCAGGGTGGTAGGTGGCAGCATGGCCAACAGCCCCGCTGATACACAGGGGAAAAGAGAGGGAAAGGCCCTACAAAAGGTTAACAGGCAAAGCTCCAATTTCCAAACAAGAACACATCCCCTGAGACAGAGCCCTGCAAGCACTGCATGAGAAGGGTGCTCAGCATGGGGCAGGTCACAGCAGAGGTTGTACAGATAGCAGCAGAAAGCAGCAGCAGCAGAAAACGTTGTCTCCGTACTCCTGCGTGGCTTGAACACAAGAAGAGAGCGAGATGATTTGGTGTTTAGCACCCACAGTTGGTTCCCAGCACCTTGCTTCCCCACTGCTGTCAAACAGCAGCTGTGAAGCTGGAAAACTGCTGGGTGCTGGTGCTCAGCCCCTGAAGCTCCCAGATTTCACCGCATACCAAAAGGCGTAGGAAAGGCTCACTTATCAGTTAACGCCAGATGGAATTTAGGTTTTAGCACGCTGGAGTTTCTCCCTGGACATAAACAAACCATGTGTGGAGTAACAAAAGCAGCCCAAACTATACGTCGTCAGCTTTTACACTGGGATTTCACCAAGCCCCGAGACAGATGAAGAGCCAGTGAGATCAGCACAGACCCAATCTGTCTCTACAATCGCTCCGCTGGTTGCCTGGGCTTTGAAAATGCATGAAGGCAAAGGAAATGAACTGAAACGCTGAACAACGGTGTCAAGACAGCAAAAGCAGAACTGCTGAATTCCCACACCAAGCATCTGAAACACTAAATCAGAACATATGTAACAGAGCTTGCCTTCACTACACTAAAAATAAGAAACCAAGGCAGTGCTTTTGCTGCTGGGGACCCTACGCTCATCAAGCTTTTAGCTTATGACCGTTAAACTCTGCTTGATAAGCTCCACAAATCAGATGCCAACCTGGAACACGTGAACTGCACTACGCCATGCCAACAGGGATGGCACCAGGAATTAGGGACATAAATCCTGCAAATACAGAAGCATCAATCCCCTGCAGTGACTCAGGACCTGGGTGGGTCTTAGGCAAGAGATGTAAAGACTGGCGCTACTAAAATGCAGGTGTGGCACGATCCCATCTTACCAAGACATATTTGCTATTTAATAGGTGCTGGAAGGTGGTAAAGGTGTGTCTGCAGCCTGGATAAAGCTAAGCAATGAATGTGTTGTCTTTAAGGAGAGAACAGTTGTGAGGAATGGCCTGAAGTCCCTTCATGGTGAACCCAGCTTTGCTGGAGTTTTCCCTGCTGTGGCCAGGAGAAGCCTTTGACCACTAGAAACCCCTGCCTTGGAGAATGGAGACTGAAAAAGCTCATAATGCATGCCAAGTAGAAACAAAGTAACAGAAAAGTGGAATAATAGGAAATAAGAAATACAAATAATAAGATACCAAGTGTGGCAGCTTTCATTCTGTAGCATTAATAAGAGGGACACCAAACTGGGACAGCCTTCTGTGAACTGGAAGGGGAGGAAACTGGGGCAGGCCAAAGCAACAAGTCTTGGAAGAACCGAGGTGGCCAGAAAATCCCAGCAGCTGTCACCAGTGCTGCAGACAGGCCATCCCAGCTCTATGAGGGATGCTCCCAAGAGCTTCTGCAGCCAACAGTCCTTCCTGGACTTCTTGTGAATGGAGGCAAGAGCAGCGCCTTTTCCAGCTCTACACCATATGTGTATCTCATGGCCCCATGCAAAGAATCCAGCATGCTATACCCCTGACTGGGATGTGTGTCATTACTTCATAAGGGAAAAACACACACACACACACAAACCAACACATAACAAAGCCTCTTATTCAGCAGCCAACGTTTCAGGATTCGCAGAGGTTTTCCTCCACTGAAACACCTCCTGGATTTCAATAGCATTTGGGAACTGAAACCTCAGATTCCTCAGAAATCTCCAGCACACATTAAATAAAGCTCAGTGCTTTATCAGTAGAGGAGTAAGGAAAACAAAAGCACTGGAAGTGAGGGACATCTCGGGCTAAAGGAGAGACAAACGGACCAGTGCCATTCCCTGGGCAGCACTGTGGGTGCCCAGGGCCCCTCAGCCAGTGCAGGGCCCAAAGGCACATCCCCCAGCATGGCCACACGTGCTCTGGTGACCCACCAGCCCTGCACAGGGAGGGTGCCCATGGGCTTTCCTTCCTCCCCCCACCCTTTCCTCTCAGAGCATACAGCAGCTGAATGAATGCATCAGGAGGGAGGCAAGAAGAGACAAACCTCTTCAGACAACCCTACACAAACCAATGGGAAATTCCACTTCCCAGCCTTTGCACTGCATTAAATCCTAGGGCTTGGCTTCTTGGATTTATATTCCTCCATGGTTTCATTTTTCCCTAAAAAAAAAAGTTAAAAAAAAATCACAAGCTGTTAAGCTTCAAAACTTACAATTTCCTTAACTCAGAGCTTTTCAGCTCAACAGCTCTTAAACATAAACCTCTTTGACTGAAGTCTCCCAAATTAAGCTGTCTCCAGCAAGTCACCATCTCAACCCCCATCTGCTAGCTACAGAGGGAAGAGCTAAAGCAGCGGGTAGCATGGGAAGCAACACGGGGATGATGTGTACAATCATGGCCTGTACCTCTAGAAGACTCTCAGCAAGGACATTGAGAACATCATGACTACGAGCTTTGAGATAAGCATAAAAAGTAATGGGAAAGAAGTTACAGGAATCAAACATGCATCAAGGTGTGAGATGGACCTTGTTGAGGTACAATATGCCTTAAATTCTACCTGCAGTTATTCTTCATGAATAAAATAAATTTAAAAATTCAATTAAAAACCCTCAGGCTTAATTTGAAAACAGCTTTGAAAAGTTTATATCCTCAATTAAGAGGAACTCATTTTCTCTTAAACAAAATGAGCAGAATTGGAAGGACTCAGCAGGCTACAGTCCCAGCAATCATTTGAAGGGATCTCAAGAAAGAATGAAGGACCCTTCTAACAAAACTGCCTTCACTTTAAAAAAGGCTGTTTCTAGCACCAGCATAAACCAAACACTGTTTAAGATGAACCAGCCACACCAGCTCTGGTTTGAATGACCTAATTACATGCCCTCCTTTTGCCATTTGCTGTTCCAATCTACTGATTTTCATTACCCTGGCTAGAAAAGTCTCTGGGCAGCACATCCCTGCCCACATGGACAACTCTTTAAAGTGTCAGGCACTGTCAGAGGTCCCCTGCTGAGCATCCCATTGAAGGTCTCCATTTCTCCTCACTTTTGACTCTCAACCCCCTTTTTCTTTCTTTTCCCTTTTCTGTTTTCTCATTCTGTCTTCTTCCAGGATCCTTTTCCTATAAAGTCTCTTCTGGATGGGTTAGGGAGAGCCAATGAAGTGGTGGAAGAGAAGAAAATTTCTGATGGAGCTAAGGAGCAAAGCAAAAGTCATCCCCATAGAACTGACCACAGGCCATGTGTGCATACAATTAGAAGAGTCCAGTGATCTCTTTAGCATACTTAGATCATCTTAATTAATATCTAATGTATTTAATTCGTCTCAAGAAGGCGTAGCTTAAAAATCCACTTGCACAACAGACAACCCAACAGACAGCCACGGCACAGCTGATGCAACGCAACACACCACACAGAACTGCTCCAAAAGTGTAAATGCAGATAAAAAACAATCATCAGTCAAGAGCAGGGGATTCCCTCTACTGTCTGCAAAAGGAAGGACAGGTCAGGCCTCTGCAGACACCTCCAAGTCCTCCTGTACCACTTCTCCTGTGCCCAATCATGCAAGCTCAGCTCTCCTTGTTCAGATATGAGAGCCAGGACTTGGACAAAGCAACCCTTAATAAATACCAGATCACAAACTTCCAAACCTCACTCCACCGGACCAACTGCACGTGCTGCTGCTTGCCAGGACCTACTGCCCCTTAACAGGGAACAGAGGCACTCCATCTAACACTGAGCTCCAAAACACCTGCTTCATTTGCAGTTTTTCCTATGACACTTCATAGGTAGGAGCCAATCTTTGTTTCCTCCTTTGGGAAAAGGGCAAGAGGAGTAAGGATCAATGCGCTTGTTCCACAGGGAAAGAGGGAAGGCAAACTTGGGGGACTTTGGCTGTTAGTCAGTAATGGCACACTGGAAGGAGACAGGACTCAGCTTGGGGTATCTGGGTAAGATTTCTAGAGAAGGAGAGGACAGTTCCAGCATGAACTTAGCCCCTGAGGGACCGTCTGGGTGGCAGGAAGCCCAGAACCACCACCCATCCTGGCCCTGTTTTCCATTACCTCAGCCCACACACACTCCCTTCCACCCTCCTGCCAGCCATGCTCGAGTTGTTCCTCTCCAACGGCTGCAACAATTGCTGAGCACAAGCAAAATAACAGAGCCCTGTACTCTTCATAGTGCTTGGAGTCTGAGACACCATCTTGGCAAAGTGGTTTGATTCACAGGAGCAAATGGAACCCCAAGGCAAACCTAAGGTAACCACAAGCAATATTCTTGAACACCCCAAGGAATAAGACCTCCTGAAGGTAGAAACAGTGGTTTTACTGCAGGACAGTATCCTTCCAGCATCACCTCCTCTGAAATCAGGTGTCCAGAAACACCAGAGCCTTGGCGATAAAATAAACCCACCCATATGGAGTAGCTGTATCTGCAGCCAGCACTGCACAGCAGAGGACAGTGCTGCTGCACACCCTGCAAACTCCCTGCACACCCGCTCATCTCCCTCTTATTGGGGTGGGGGAACATCACCAGCTACCCGTTCATAGTAAGGAACAAAATGCTGCTTAACAGAAGGGAAAGAAGCAGGGGAAAAAGGAAGGAGCAGAAGGATCCTGTAATGGGAAAGGCAGCAGGGGAGAGAAATTCATGGAGAAAGGAGAGGTCCAGGGACAGCCACCTGGAGAGGTGTTTCACCAAGATTTTCACCCTGTAAAGGGAAGGCAAGCTGTTTTTCCATTGTAGAAAGAAGTCTGTATTTACACCAGTGCACTTGTTGATACGTACTTCCATGCTCTAAACTAAGCCATCCTCAAGGACCAGGATCACACAAGGCTTATAACCCTCACCACAGTCAAAACATCACAGCTTTGTTGCAATCATGCAAGTATTGTCAAGAGCAGTACTCCAGTAACCCGTATCTGGTATCTTCACTGGGGATTTTCACACAGATCCAACCTTTGAGGCTCTGTTCAAAGAAGTGCAAGAACTGGCAGTTGCCTGTGTATCCCGAAAGATGGGGCTGCACAGCCCAGCAGCCCCATGGAGCCATCAGCCAGCCAGTCCCAACAGTAGCAAGGTATCTGGAGAGGTGTCTGTTCCCAGGAGGGCTGGGGCAGCACACCACGCAGCCAGGAGCTGGGCAGCAGGCAGCCATGCTGACCATTTTAATGAGGACTGGCAGAAAACACAGTGAGCAAGTGAAGGGCAAAGGGCAAAGTTGCCTTTTCTGTGCCCCGATGCAGATGCCCCACAATGCTTAACGGCAGCCTGGCAAAAGGTTTAACTTGCACAGGAGTAACTTTTCCTTCAAAGCTGCCCACATGGGCTCCATCCCCCCACTGTAACCCCTGTGCAGAGCATGGCTGCACCCCACAGACCTGCTCTGGTCAGCCACCTATAGACAGACAACACCCTGACTTTTCTTAAAGGTTTAATACTCAGAATATTTTATTGGCTGGACAGCCTCTTATTGAAATTACTGTACAATTTTCACTTGTTTCAGCCAAAATTGAGGGCAATTTTGCTTAAATAAGGCTGTCTGTGCCATTAGCTCTATTTCACCAGGGAAATTTGCTCTCACTTGTGCATGTGACATCATCTATTGACATAACCCCACTGAAACAGGCATTTCAAACCCTTATACTCTGCCATTTCACATGCTGCAATTACACTCAAGCTTAAATGAATCTCTGACACTAGACTTGCACTGTGTTTCACTTCTACCATGCACTTCACCTGGCTTTGTTTTTCCAAAAAGCAGCATTTGCTTCTGAAGACTTATGTTGGTTTCCACCATGCCCAGAACCCCATCTATAGAAATTAAGCTTTTTATAATAGCAAACCTTAAAAATATTTCCAGTGACAACCTTAAAAACCCAATTATACATCTGCTTTCTAGAACATCTTGGAAAAAAGAACACCAAGTAAAAAGAGACCCCATGCCCAATTAGCACAACCCAACAAATGTTTTTGCCACGTCTTGTGAAGTCAGCCGCTGTAGGACCCCAGCTGTGCAAGTCCTTCAAGTGGAAAAAACCTCAACCTGCTAAAGCCTGCTTTAAATGCCCTTCTGCTCTTTTTTTCTGCAGTGAAACAGTCAGTTGCATAAATTCTTACACAAAACAAGAATTAAATCAAAGTTTAATAGTTACCATACAACTGCTTAAATGGTTTTTTTATTAAGTACTCTTTCCATCTTCACACCATTAGTGCAGTTACTACACAGACCTAGCATTCAGCATTTGAAGTGATACAGCCTTCAGAACAGGGCTCTGTGGAAGAGTTCAGTTCCAGGCATGACATCCATGCTTTCCCTTCATCTGAAAGAGTCCCAAAGCCTTGGCTTTTCTACTTCATATGAAACCTAGAATGGTCCAAAAATTTAACTCTGCCTGTTAGTATCACTGGTAGGCAATTATTAAAGAAACAATAACAAAACCAAAACAACTGAAGCAACTGAGCTATGACTACCTGCCCTCCTGAGCTTTTGGGATTTGCTGGAGATTAGCTCCTCATCATTCCCAGGAATTTATCCACTGGCACCAGTCTCCCTCGGTGAACTCTCCAGGCACACCCTACAGCATTCAGGCTAATTCTCTTCTCCACAAAACCCTTGCAGGAGTCATTATGTGAGACAACCTCAGAGACTGCAGCCCCTCAGAGGAACAGCACTGCCAGCAATTCCCAAATCAAAAGTATTACATTTTACAAGTGGAGCCGCAAGCCCTACAAACTCAGTTGTTAAGAGAGAAACCATAAACCAAAGAGCAATGAAGTGGGTCAGACAGAGATGCAGGAAAGGCTGTTTGAGGCAATTACATTATTAGTGGTCACTTCCAGACAAGAATAAAGGCCCACTTACCACTTAAGTCTTCTCACCAATCAACTGCTCAGTAGCTGTAAAACTCATGGAATTGGAGTTGTTTTCAAAGATGACAACATAAATGAGAGTATCTGATAGGTATCTGGTAAAGAGGAGTAGCTAAAATACTTAGTAGTTCCTAAAGCCCCGTTATCTTCTGGGCTCAGTATGCAGACTATCCCCAACCCATAAAAAAAAGAAGCGATAGTACTTTATTAAAATACTAAATTTTATTTGTTTTCCACGTACATTTAGTCTCCCCACCATTTCCATTTGTCTGACCACCATCACCACCATGCCTTATCAAAACATTCCATACATACTTAAAATGAAGCTGAGGGTGGAGTCCCGTCTTGAAAAACTAAACAGGCATTTTGGACAACACATTCTTGGCAAAGTATTCTGGATGACATTTATCAGACATGGTAGGGAAAGCTCTTTCAGCATTTGTAAAAAGGACAGCCAAATAATGGTTACAGAAGTAAGACTGCAGATTTTAATGAACTGTTTAAACTGCTTTCTTTTCTTACAGAGTCTGTCTCCACTGCCAGAGAGCCTGAATGACCTGGAAGTGTACACAAAGAGTAAGAAATTAAAATACATTTTTCTAATTATTTTCAGTTGACTATCTTGACTTACTCCACAAAATATTGACATCAAATTACAACAAAAAAATGCACACCTTTCAAAAAAAAAATCAAGTTGAAAGCAAGACATTAGGTTCTTCTGCTAGAAGATTGTTATTCAGTCTAAGTCACAATAGTCAGAATTTAGTGTAGGTAAGCAAGAGGATGGGTGTGGACCAGCTAGGCAAATATTGGCTGAACTCTGCCTACCCTGGCTCATGTCAGACCAGCTCCAGTAGCTGAGGCTAACTGCTTTGAAACCTTCTTTCAAGAACCTATCAATTTGTCTATCAGACAAGTTTACTCTGAACCACTGAGGGAAGCAGGAAAGCAGAAGGAATTCTGTCACTGGAAGAAAGTTTTAACTCGCAGGAATTTTGATAGGGAAATCTAAGACACATTTTAGCCCAGAATATGTTGAGTAATAACCAATTCAGAAACTTGCTTCCTGATACCACCTTCTGGCTTGCCCTCCTAAAAGGAGTTCAGTTGACTTTGGGAGAAAATGTAGCAAGAAAGCCATAATCTCCATCGCAAAACAGTTCCCCCTCCCAGACACCCTCCCCAACAAAAGGCTGAACAGCAGACTGGCCTAGGTGGCCAAACTCAGCAGCAAGGAAAACCACAGCTCATTTCCTTAGCCAATATGGTGCCAAAAGGAAAATTCTGTGGGTTTAGTAAGCAAGAGATAATTTACCAACCAAATAAAAGCTGGAAAAATGTAATAAAATATTAGCTTTCCCATCTTAGCCAACTAAACCCTTAAAACGGTTCCCATTTATTTAATTTGAAGTATTGTTTGTGGTTTGTAACCCTTTGAAGCAGTCCAAAGCTTGTAAAGATTAAGAAGTGGAAAAGAATCCCTAAGGTTATAAAAATTTCTGGACTTTTATCAAGTTCCAATAAATTCAGTTACCTTCTGGTCCTCCGTCCTGAAGCAATTCTTAACATAGTTGGCAAATTTGGGCTCCAGCTTAGGAAGGGTAGAACCCTATTATGAAAAAAGCAAGCTTTAGTGTACACAGGTCTGTGTTTCCTGATTCCAATAAATAGCTTACAAAGCTTAAGCCCTTCACATTTTCACTGAACTCACAACATCCCAAAAGTCTTGGTTTGAGTGAGAACAAAACTAATTCTGTTCAGTGATTTTACTTTTCAGCTCAGTTCTTCTAACTGCACCTTCTGAAGTTCACAGCATGTTTTCACAGGCAGTGTCTGCTTCTACCTATTTTAAGCTGTTTACAAGTATGGCAGATATAGATACAGTACCCAGGTATCTCCTGTCACAGGAGTCAGCACGTACACACTAAAATGGCTGCACAAGCAGCTTTGCTCATGCTCAAAAACATAACAGGAAGCATCCACCACTTTAACCTTGTCCACAGTCAACGTTCACATGCTATTCACATAAACTAGAACTAATTCCATGTTCATGGGTTCCTACCACAGCGTGCAACTTGAGACATTACTTTCCATCACAGGTAGGTTTTTGACTTCAGCTCTAAAGCAAAACAATTAACTGATCTCCCACTCACCTCTTTAAGACTCATTCCAATACATCAGTTCTATGAATTTAAAGAACTGGTCTAGAGGCATTTTATTTGCATCTCTGACACCGTCTCTGCACTTAAATGCACAAAGCAGATGCAGTAATTCATGGATCTAGGTTTATAATCATTTCATCTCCAGGCAAAATAATATAGCACACTATTTTAAAATAGCGTCTCTTAAGAGACACTGATTAACTTCCACATGACCTGCTGAGCAATAAAAATCAGCAATTTTATGTTCAAAGGAAACAAAGCTACCAAAGGAATATCTGAAACTGCAATACTGCAACCAAAAAGTCTGGATTTGAACAATGTCTTACCTCTGGATTTTGTTTAGTGATGCTTTTTCACTAGCTTGTTGACATCTGCTTACTACACAGCAGCTTTGCTCTAATTAATAAAGTTATTTTTTGTTTAAAGCTGCTGGCTGTCAGCTAGAAGTGCTGTTGGATATGGCAATGCACAAACTTTTTGCCTTGCTAAGGTATGGTCTAGCACCATCTTGGAAAATACTAAATTATGCTGCCTGCTATTACTTCTACACATTTGTGCTTACACAGCACCTCATGGTCAAAACACTCTTGAGCAGAAACAGAAAGTACATTCTAAAGTGACCTGCCAGTTATCTGGTCCACATGCTGCACTCCATGGGGACGTCTGTCTACTGTGAGCAGCTCAGCCACTTCTGCTTACAGTGCAGAAACCATGCTGATCGCTGCTCCTCTGAGTCACCCGTTTAAAAACACACCCAAGCATCCACTAGATCCAAGAGGTCAGTTTGACCCAGCAGAATGATACCATCCATCACTCTTTAGGGATATGCATTCTGATCCCCATCACAATCTGTCATTGCTCACTGTGTACCTACTCTATATTGAAACACTTTGTCTTTCTTGGCATTCCTGGGACACAGCTGCCTCAAAACATTAAGCATCTAAGCAAAAGATAATCCTAATTCTTTAGATGATTTGATTGCCACTGAGAGGGGAGAAAAGTTTATCTCAGAGCAAACTAATAAAGTAATTCTTCATAGTGCTAACATCAGCCAAAAATAAGTCTCCAATAAAGAGTGTGTTCAGTCACAAACATACAATCTCTAAGCAGACTCCCGAGCTTGTGATGTAAAACCAGAACTCATATATCCCAGATGCCAGGTCCTCACCACCACCTCTTCTGCTGTACAGGCGTGTAGTCGACTACACGCCTTGCTAGTGCACAGGCTGCCAAGCCTGCCTGAGGGGGAAAGAACTGCTGACACCTGATACACTTTTACCCAACAGCCTCTAAAAAGCAATTTTTCTTTTTATTCTTAAATAATAGCAAAGAAGAATACCCACATGCATAACCATGAAGTGATAGTCAGTGATAAGAACCAGAAGCCAAGCAATAGCCCCATGACCTTCAAAAGATGAAGCACCCACTGAGTGGAGACTCAACCCCAGATCTCTGGTTCAGAAAGCAAATGCTTTCAGGTCTTCACAGATTTCATTAATGTGTAACACAAGCACCCATCTCCCCCTTCTGGAAGTTATAAAGCCTTACAAGTACCTGGGTATCTCTGTTGGATACTGCTTTAAGACCAAGCTATTCCAAACATGTGAAGAACTTCACTTTACTCTAGTTTCCTAAATTGTATACAGCAGTTAAAGACACCTGTAGAATAAATACCACTCCAGGTTTGTTGCTTTGGGTTTTGTTGGGGGGTCCCCCCCCCAAATCTTACCTGAAACAGTTCACTGAGAAATACCAAGTTACCAGTCATCACTACTGGAGGATTACAAAACCAAAGTGGTTTTGTTTCTCATGAGAAGCTTCTTTTTGTTCCAAATAGGTTTTAATTTCTCTGAGCTTCAACATCAACATACTGGTAACAGCGCAGCAATCAATGACATGTAAGGATTTCTTAAAAGCATCCAATTCTGCTGCTACACAGAATACAAATGAGGCTGAGAAACCTGAAGTTTCTGAGAACTCACCTTATCTACGGACGCTTGCATTTTTGCTTTAATCTCCTCTAACGACAGAGGGACTTTTGGTGTTTTTGGAGTTAGAGACTTATCCTTCTTGGAATCTGGAGTCTGAAAAACAGCAGTTTTGTTAGGAATCCGCATGTACATGAAGCTACTTAGTATATAAGACCAAGTTTTCTAAAAACAGGGATGTTAAAACCTACCATAGAATTTATATGGAACAGAAGAGCTATTTATCATACATACTTTGGATAGATTTCAAAAAGTCACAGGAGTTAAATTTCTGCTTCCAACACATTCCTCATAGATGAGGAAAAGAACAGCATTTAAGTTACTACGGTCATCAGAGCTAGCATCTTATGCTTCTGGGTAGGGGTCTACACAGCTTTCTCCCAACAGAAATGAAACTGGAAATCCCACAAACATTCAGTGATTTAGAGTTTACTCCCCAACCACAGCCAGATTAGGTCATGCTTTAAAAAGGTACAAGATGCACAGTTTTTCAGATGCTATCCTGCCACCCATCCCACACTCATTTCTGTGTCCACCTTCCTCACATGCACATTTGAGTACATGCAGCAAGGAAAAGCTGTGTAAGGAAGCTTGAGAACTACAAAGCAACTGAATAAGAAAACTGTTAATTCTCAAATGGACCAGTTAAGTGAGACTCCGTTATCAGCAGCAGCCTCCTGTTGTCCTGCAGTGGTGACACAGTTGGCACTCATCCTCTTGTACAAGCAGCTACACAAAAAAAATACAGACTTGTATTTTAAACTGTGGGATGACCAGTACTCACAAGGGACAGCACATCTTGGCTGCTGTAGATATGTATTGATCACTGAAGAGTTTCACAGTGGAAAATGAAGCAATGAGCAGTACTCCCAGCATGCTTCAAACTAAGATTCAAAAATCTAACTTAACAGCTAATACATTACATAAAGTTACCATTAGGCAAGAAAATCAACTTCCACAGTACAACAAATATTTGGTTTACTACTTTTGGCTTCACCCACTTTTGATTTAGATGCTGGTGTGGATGGCTTAGAGTCTTTTCCATTTTGCTTTGCTTTCTGCATATTTTTTCCTGAAGGTTCACGGACAGGCTGAGAAAAAAAAAAGCACTGAAGTTCATCTGCCATGAACAACTGAGAGTAAATGTTAAGCTCATAAACACATAGGACATGGTGACAATATTTTTTTTTTTTTTTTTTATTTAAATTGTATTCACAACAAGATCCATACCCATTCTTTCAGAAAAAAGCATGTATATACTGCAGGAACTCAAATGAAAAGCTGTTAACACAACATGTTACATAAGCTACATCAAGTTGTGTTATGATGCCATAAAACAATGTTGGACCTCCACTACATCTGCCTTTTATATTACTTCTTTCCTTATTTATTACCATGTAGACTTTTGGGAGCAGATATTGCATGAGACTAATTCTAGATGGTACTGCAATTCCAAGATCTGACTCAGTGCTACCTGTTTTTTGTAACACAACCATTACCCTGTTTGGCATTTCACACAGAAACATCATCTGTGATGGGTAATGCCACATATGTATTTAAGAACTGGATTCTTATATTTCTATATATATCAATGGACCATTTTGTTCAGCTACACTAGATGTGATTAGATGTCAGGAAACCTGCAGTTCAGACTTTAAAACTATTGTGTACTACCACCTACAGAAACTCATTAGGACAGAGCAGCATGTAGTGAAGTAAAGCATTAAATGTTTGTTTCTAAACAGGAGGTAAGAACATAGCTGAGAAAAAATTACTATTGTCTGCTGCTGCAGTTACCAAGTTGTCTTAGTTTATTTTACCACCAGATGGCACTCAAGAGCTGATCCAGTTTCACATTCAAGCACTTGGCTGCTTGAAGTGAACCTTTTTCAATAGGGTCACACATTTAGATAGGTTTTTCATTGGAAGACCTTTCTCCACAGCATGCAGGACTAACCAAAATGGTAATGCACAATCGAGATCTTTGAGCAGGATTTTGTTTGCTGACCAATAGCCATACATGAAATCATACCAGTCTGACAGCAAAGTAAATGAACCATGGATGGGAGGCACATTCACACCGAGGTATAGGGAGGTGCGTTCTTCTGTCCTACCACAATTTCTTTTATACAGACTGAGCTAAACCAAAAGGATCCCATTCACACATTCCAAATAGCTGTGCTTCAACTCACTGATGTAGAACACTATCTGCCTGATTACTGTCACGACTTGTACTGGTATCTAGTTCATTAGAAAGCAGAACACTGCACAAAGACGACACCTCAATTAGCTTCTGCATTACTATAAAGGCAGAGTTCAAACCTAAACCGCTTTCTCACACGAATACAGCTTCCCCTCCTCTCTTCCTGCTTTAGGGGTCTTCATATGAATCCTCAAAGCTGTCTCAATCAGGACAGTTAACTAACACCTATTAGTAAGTTAAGGTGTTAGCACTTGCTCCACCATCTGAATAAACTTAGCTGCAGATAGTAAGTCTACCTGGTGCTAACACTTCCTTTTAAGTTCATTAAAAAGGCTGTGAAGATGGTCACACTGTATGTACAAACATATGCCACTTACTTTCTTAATTGGTGTTTTCATTTCTTCCTCATCATCCTCTAAGTCATCCTCATCACTACAATTAGAAAGACAGTCACTAACCACAACTCAAGATTCATACTCACAGCTTTAACCACATTAGGAATTAACTTTCTCCCTCCCTCCCAATTAAATGTTTAATACAACATGAAGGAAACAAGCAACCTTCCCAAATCTACTTTTTACCTTGTTTTACCACAGGGGAAGGTGTTAAGAGGTCAAATACTCAGCTCACTGCTGTTAAAGCAGTTAGATGCATTTCCTTCTGCTTTAATGCCAAAGGCATGTATCCGAGGACTTTCACTGCTACTACTAGGGAAGCTCTAAATTTACTAGAACTTAAATAATGTGAAACCAAGTTTTATAGCCCATTATAACTTACTTGAATAACACTCATTTAGACTGCACTGTGGAGATAAACTTGGTGATTCTGCTTTTTTGTATCCAAGACAAAAAAGTAGCTTGCTTACTGAACAGCCAGTTAGGTCACACAATTCATACTCAACAGTTAACCCTGTATTTCAAATTACATTATCCAAACAAGAATACATACTCATCATCCTCATCATCATCTTCGTCATCATCCTCATCATCTTCTGATAATTTTGCTTTTTTCTTTAAAAAGATAAAGTAAGACAAAATGGTACTGATGCTTCACATAATAAACACAACCTCGATCCAAAACAATTTGTGGCATAATTGCAAGACTATCTTCCATCAATTTAGATAAACAAGTTACAGCTACCAAGTCAAAACACTATTGACAAATCTACAACATCCTCTGAGCACATGAACCTTTCCTTCTTTTAATCAGCACTTACACTCCTGCAGTACACTCTGATGTTTATACTAGAAGCTGCACGCACTCAGTTACTGCAGGTGACAAAACGGGGACATCGAAGTAGCCTTCACATTAGCCTTGTAGAAAAGCTTTGGAAACTGTGCTCAACTACATTTCCATAATTTAGTACTTGCCAAGACCCAAGTACAAAATAATCCCACCCACAGATGGCAACAGACCATGTATTAAGTAAATCACAGGAAGTCATCTAACTGCTTACTCCTAGAGGCAGCAGCAATACCAAACCATGATTGAAAGTATATATACCTGTGGTGTTTTGGCTCCTCCTCCACTTGCTGGTCTCTTTGTGGAAGTGTTCACAATTTTTGTATCATCTTCTTCATCATCTGATTCTGGTTCTTCCTCTAATGCTGAGAAAATTACATCAATGTGTAAAAAAACCCACCTCATTTAACAATAGTTTGCTAGTAAGACACAAGTAGAAGAGCATCACCCACAACTACATAGACAAGGTCTGACTGGGGTGCTGAATTGATAGGAGGAAACTTTCTACTCATGATTTAATCACTGACATCAGAAACTTCTCCCATTGTTTGCAGCTACTACTACACTGAGATACAAAACAGGTGAATAACCATCCCCACACTGCCTGTAACATTCCTCACATAAAAGCTGCCACAGAAAGTAAAGCATAGCTTTTTTCTCCTCCACTTCTAAAGGGACACATTTTAGAGAACTTCTGGAGAGAAATACCAGTTTCAAAGAAAATTGTACAAAGGAAGGTAGTCCTGGGCTTAGTTTTTAAGTGCAAACTCAAAACTATTTCATGGGCAGGCTTCCCACTCTTGACTGGTGAAAGCTCACAGCTTTCTGCTGTGAGACACTGATATGGGGAACCCATTTTTAAGAAGAGAAATTAGAACTTGGATTGCAGGGCTGACAAACTCCCCTTACCCACACAAAAGAAGAAATAAGAAACAGTATGCAAGCCCTTTTCTGAACTCCTTTGTCCAACAGTTACCTCACACTTCTGAGAAGTGTGAATTAAAGATTCAGAGGATCAGTATTAGAGGAAGTACTGCTTGAGACACCAAGTACATCGCTCAAGTTCTGCTGGTGCTGACAGACAGCAAGCTCACAGATCATTTGCCATATTAATACATACCTACGAGATGTTGGCCGCTGACGTAAACAGGCCCTGAACCACATTTCAACCTCAACACCACTGGTGGTGTGATCTCAAAGCCACCTAATGAAACCTAAGGAGAAAAAGCATTTTTATTTATTCAAATATTGAAGGCAAAGTGTGCTTGACAGACAATCCATCCAAGTGAAACCAAAAGCACCAACATCTGCAGATTCCAAGGCTAATACTCTAAGTTTCTATCTGACAGAATATTCACAGTGTTTAGTCAAATCAGAATCAGTAAGTCACAACAGTGTTTACTACACTCATGACTTATTGTAATTAAAGCACACATTTCCAAGACAGAACAATTCATGTGTTTCTACTCTTCCTGGCAGCAATGCCAATTGGAACATGGTCCATCAGATCTCCTCCCAGCACTGCACAATTTCACTTATGCAACATTAGCAACACCAATTCAAATTCATATTGCAGATGGCAGGAATGACAAGTAGGGTGCCCTTAAATCAAGAACAGGTAGCAGTCATCTTTAGAATCTCAGCTTGGAACCTGCAGAAAAACTTGGGGGTTTTTTTCCTCACCCCAGGACCAAAGAAAGCAACACAATCAGTTCTTTTAAAAACAAAGAATTGGAACAGAGTCTATAATCTCCAGGTGTCTACAGTAAGTCTACTAAGCACAAAAATATATATTCATCTTTAGCTTGTATTTCCTATACATGCCAAAACAGGCACCTGTCTGAACACTGCCCACTATGCAGTTTCACTAAAATTCAGGCAAAACCAAAACCTTTTTTAACTTGTCTTTCTCATGCGAGCCCAAATTTGTAGGATATTTTCCAAGTTCCTGTACTTACCGTAGGCTGCACTGACATTTTCAGAGAAGCCAGTACTACTTTGACAGGGTTGCCTTCATAGTCCAGTGCCTCTGCTTCTACAACGTGTAATTCGTCTTTGGCTCCAGCCCCTAAAGTAACCTGTGAAGTACAGAAGAGTACACATTCTTAGCACCTTCACAAATATTCTCAAGTGCTTTAAACTCCATTCACTGTTCTGCATCTCTTAGGGCTGAATTTTGCATTCCTGACCAGTAATGGTTCCACTGCACTCTCCCCAGAGCAACAGCCTCTTTCCTTGTAACACTGGCACTTGTAATGTGCAAGTCCAGGCCTGTCTTTTGATGAGTAAGAAGCAGATCTTCTGCTACTGGGTTACTGCACTGAAACAGGCCAGTGACAAGTCCAATCGGCACTGAAGCCTCACAGGGGAAGAAGTACAAACACGTGCCTAGAGGAAAGGAAAGAACTGCTACAGAATCTCAGCCTTGACCCATCTTTCCCATGTCTGATCTGCCAGCTGCTTCACTGGATCACACTGCACACTTTTTGTTTACTTGGCATTCAGCAAGGAGTTCAGTCCTGACCGCTGCTCAGTTCAGTCCTGTCATTACACCAAGTAAGTCTGGCACTTTCTGAAGATTCAAAAATCATAGCTGCAGGGAGGCACATGAGTGACAGACATGGGACAGGCTTGAAATTCCAGTTCTCTGAACCCCTGGCATCTGAGTCAGGATTGCATGCAAGAGATGCAAAACCCAAGAATCCCTTCGAGTGCTACAATTGTTCCCAAGACCAGTGAATAAGGCTCTCTGTTTCCTTTCCCAATGGCCATGAAAAGAAAGCTTTCCACCCTCCATGGAAGATGTGGGTGTAAACACTTCAGCAATACAACTTAAGCTTTCAATTCTCCAAGAGCTAAGTTTTAGGCAGGCTGTAATGATCCAGACTAGATGTATCAGACTGAAGGCAGAGAAACAGCACAAAAGATTCACTACTCCTGGCAAATTTTGTTCTGTAAATATACAGGTGAAATTGCTGCTCGCTCTCCCCTCTCAGACAAGTTAACAAGACTGAATCATTCAGCTGGTGGGACTACCCACCAGGACATGAACTCAAGAGCATGCCTGCCACCCCCCAGCTACTCCTGTCATTTGCACCAGTTCAAGCAATATTATGGCACTTACTAATTTATTTACTGAGTGCCTGGCAAGTATCCATTCATGTGCTTTCATTCCTACACTGAAGGACTGCACTGTCAATAAATAGGTAATGAAGCAGTGACCATTCCTCTTCATATTCTCAGACATATCAGTAAGACACCTACAGAAACTCATGACACTTCCTACCTCTACGTGCATCAGGTCTCCTCCCCTTTCACTTTTATCCTTTCTTCTCCCCATGTCTTTCTCCCCCTCATACCCAAGTTCATCACCATATTTGTATCTTAACTGTTAGTCTTTACACATCTAGTCTTTTATCAGGTGCACACACCAGCCATCAGACACTTGCTACCTTCACGCTTTACCTTCTATCAAGTCATTCCTCTGCTTGCCAAGGCAGTTTCTGTTTGTAGCCAAGATCTCCCAAGCCTCTTAGACTGGAAAAGTCTTTTTCCAGTTGGTCAGTTGTTATTCCAACTCCCTTTTCCCCCTTGTATTTTCTGTCTTCAAAAAGACAGGTTATCAAGTGACTTCCCCCCCCACCCTAAAAACTAGGTACTGATACACATTCAGTCTGCTTTGCCATCCCGGGAAGAGTGCAGGACACACATTCAAGTATTGTAACTATCTACAGGAACTTGTCCTATACATACGTTACTGTTACATTCTTCCCTCAAAGAAAAAATTCTAATTAAGAACAAATTAGTCATTGTCATCTCCAGGCTGCAATTTTCATAAAATGCAAGGACTGAAGACTCATGATTTACAAAACCATAATGCCTGTATAAAAGTGGATTAAGTATCACTGTGAGTAAGTTTGTGGAGTATTATCATGCAAACCCTCTGTTGGAAGCAATCCTGCTACAGGAAGTAGTCTACAATTAAGACTCTTTTGTTTCCAGGTACCATTAAAGTATCCCTTTGAATTTAAATAAACACAGTAGTAAAACATGAAGTAGAGATGCTACAACTCTTCAGTTCCTTGCCTGTAAAACTGGGGCATATTACCATTCTGCTAACTGAAAATAATATGCTCAGCCCAGAGCAAGGGCCTTGAAATACTGTTTTGCTTGTGTGGTAGCAGAACGATCACATCTAAGACCACATCTCAGACCCTGTTTTCCAGGAGTATCCCCCTCAGTAAAGAGTCTCTTAGATGAACTGTCTGAAGACAGCATTTTCCAGTTATATCCTTGGAGAGGGCAACACCAAAGACAATAAATCAAAACATAAACCTCCTCCCTCCTTTCCCATTTGAATTTAATAATTAACTGCTCATAGGGGAAAAAAACAAGCACTGGAATCACGCTTGTGGAGTATAGGCAAAAGCTTTTTAAAATAAAGCTTCTAAAACATCTACTAAAATATGGTCATGTGCAATTCTTACAAATCTATTTTCCCCTCTGTGCTTCTGTAACATCTGAACTGTTACATTACAGACACCATAGTATGCATCCTGGCCCTTAAATCTGTTTAATATAGATTTATTAACCTACTGTGAATTAAACTTTTCCAGCCTTTAATTGCTTACTGTAAAAACAAAAACATCAGTGTGTGTTTTAAACTTTTTTTCCCCAACACAATAAATATTTCAAGTAACATGGTGTGCTCCACTCCCAATGAGATCTCATTACCTAACAGGTTCACAGAAAGCCATTAATGTACATGCTAAAACCCTCACTTCTCACACCACCACTTAAAAATATGAAAAGCTGCAACTTAAAAGCCAAACAATACTTGCCGTTCTCAAAGACAGCTGATGCTCGTTTTCTTCATCATCTACTTTGAACTGATACTCCTTATCTGCTTTAAGCTCGCAGCCTGTTAAAAGACCGTTTAATTATAAACACAGTGTTTTATTTAGAAGCAGTTATTTGCTAACTACTTATTATTTTAGAACTTGCTGCTCCCCGGCTCTGCACTCGCACAGAAAACCAAAAGCACTTCAAGCACACAAGGGAGACACGTGGGGTGGGGAAAATCCCGGGAGAGCCCGCGGCCTACTGCCGACCACGCCACTCCAGCGTGCTCCTTTCAAGCCCATCCGCTCCAAGCCACGCCAGGTCCCGCGCCCTCACGTTGCCCGGGGCTATGCCCTCTCCCGGGACGCCCAGTCCCGGCGGCCAGGTCCCCCCCAACCCCACCCCACCTCCCCGGGACTGGCGACAAGCTGGGCCGGGCGCGGACCCGCCGCCTCCACGTGCCGCCCCTCCCGCCGCGCTGCCATGTGCTCGGCGGCCGCTCCCAGGCCGGGCGCTCCCGCGTCCTTAGGAACGGGCGGGGAACAAAAGCGCGCCGGGCTGGGCCGGGCCGGCGCCACGTGCGATCGGCGCGCCACGTGGGGAGCGCGCTCCCCCGGGGAGCGCGCGGCGGCCGCGGCCGTCCCCGCCGCGAGCCCCTCCACCCGACACGGCCCTTCCCGCCTCGCCCAGGCGCGGCGAGAGGCCGGCGCCAGGCCGCGGCCCCATCCCCTCGGGCTGCCTCCCGCCCGGTCCGCAGGCCCGGGGCAGCGGCGCGGAGGGCCCGGCAGGCCGCGTGAGCGCGGGGCCGGGACAGCGGCGGCCATTACCGAACAGGAAGGTCTGGGGGCGCAGGGGGCCCATGCTCTCCATGTCCATGGCGCTGTCCTCCATCTTCTCGGCCTGCTCGCGCGGCAAGAGCGGGACGGGATGCGGCGCTGCGGGCGGACGCGCACTAAAGGAAGCCGCGTGCCCGCCCACTCCCAGATATAGCCCCCGCGCGCTCTCGCGAGACCGGCCCGCCAGCCACGCCCCCCGGCCCTCCGCCACGCCTCTGCGCACGCGCCGCTCCGCCCCGCGAGCGTGGAGGGCGATGGGGAGCGCGGCCCGTGGCGCGGCCAGGAGCGCGCGGGGGCTCGTGGCCGTCACAAGATGGAGTCGGGCAGGGCAGGGCCGACCCTGCGGGGCCTGGGCCGGCCGCCGGGGACCGCTCTCTCCCATGTGCGGCTGGCGTGGCCTCGGCACCGCGCCCCGCGGGGAAAGGGCGGTGAGCTCCGCCCCAGCGGATGCCCGCGCGCCGCTAGGGCCTGGGGGGAGCTGCCCGGCGGCGGGAAATGGCTGCGAGCAGGCGGGGAAGGGCCCGGCGCGGGGGGCGGCCGCAGGGCTGGGGAGGCACAGCCCGGCTGCGGACGCAGTGTGCCCTGGGCCGCTCCCCGCAGGGGCCCGGCGCAGCTGGAAGGCAGGGGCTCGCCCCGTGAGGCTGCGGCCTCGGGACAGACCCTTCCGGGCGGCGGGGCCTGTGAGCACAGTGCTGCAGCCTGGCCTGAGCCGCTCCTGCTGCAGTGAAACGGACCCTGCTGTGCGCACCCTGAGCAGAGGGCTCCCGGCAGCTTTCAGTGAATCGGGACGAACAGCCGCTTCTCCTGCCCCCGTACCTGCTTATGAGCTGCTGTTCGGACTTACTGCTACCCATGCCTGAGGAGCAGGGAGCAGCGATGTTTTGGCAAGTGGAGGCTGGTATGCAGTGGGAATACACTGCTGTGTCCTGTGAAGTGGCAGGGGGGGACATCTGTCAAAAAAACTAAATCGTTTTTTTTTGTGTTGAGAGCCATGAGCCCTGAAAAGAGTCTGCATTAACCTCGGAGAGTCCATTGCTGGCACCAAGGCACAGCAAGCCCAGGTGCTGGTCGAGGCTGTCCCCCTGTCCAGGGACTGAGCTGTAAAAGTCTGGTGTCTTAGGTGCTATAAATAAATTAATTTCAAGTTTGCTTTTACCTGAATGCTCACTCTTCTGAAGTAGAAATATGTATCATCTTAACACACATCTTTCCAATAATTAGAAATGTCTTAAGTGCATTTATATTCATAAAAGAAGAACATGAAATTCTGTTGCTGAAAACACGACAAACTGAAAGAAACAAAAGTGAACTGACAGTGGTAAAATAAACCTTACCTGGCAAAATGTGGCATTTCCCGCCTTTGTCACTCTCACACAAAGCTCACCCCTCTGAAAAACAGTAAATACAATTCTATGGTACGTACACATTTGGCTTCTTTTTGAAGTCTCCTGTTTGCATTAAGTTTTCCCAACAAGAGGTTGCTTGAGCCATGGGGTTGCTGTGATACACCCCGCCACAACCCCGCTGACATGCAGAGCCTCCGCTGTGGGAGTGGCGAGGGGGTTGCCACAGGATAATGGAACTACTGTCATAATAAAATCAACCTGTGTGTGAAAAACAAAGCATAGGAATAAATAGCACAGTTTCCCCCGTGAGTGAGGATGGGGCATCCAGGCTGCGGTGAGAGGAATCATTTTGAGTAGGGCAGTTCTGGCTGGAGGGCACCTCTGGGAGCACCCGAGCACCCTGCTCACAGCGACACCAGCCCGGCCGCAGGGCTCTCTGCAGCTTTGTTTGGGCCAGTTGCTACAGTGGCACCCGAACTGGGTGTCCTGGTTTGAGTGAGAACAGAACTAATTCTGTTCTGTGATTTTACTCCTCAGCTCAGTTCTCTCCCTGCGCTGTCTGAAGTCGGCAGCTGTTTGCACAGACAGCAGCTGCTCCCAGCAGGGCTAACGCCTGATGTTCAGAGTCGGTACCGAGGGTTGGGGTGCAGACCAACGCCACTGCTGGGTCTTGTGCCCCGTGCTGGGGGTGCAAAGAGTGAAAGGTGGCACCTGCAGGGAGGAGGGGACAGGACAGGGGACCCCAAACTGACCAGTGAGGGTTCCCAGCCCATATACATCATGTTCAGTGTAAAGCTGAGGGATCAGGAGGGTCTCACCACGCTTTGCCTGGCTCAGGTCCTCTTCCTCAGAGCATCCCAGGAGGACTCTGACTGTTCTGCCTTCGATCCCAATCTGTTTTCCTGAGTCCGGTACCAGAAGCCAGCTCCTGAACATAGTTCCCATCTGTTGCTGGTCCCACTCTGGGACTTTCCTGGTGCCTGCTCCACAGCATCAGTAGAGATGGTGATGTAATTGCCAACAGGAAGGCTGGGTTCAACACTGGTTTTGTATATATTTGTATATATTCCGTTTTTATTTTCATTAAAGCTGTTCTAGTTTCCTTCTCTCATCACTCAGACTCTCTCCCTTATTCCCTTTCTCTTCGCCTTTGGGGAAGGAGGGGGGTAAACAGAGAGCAGCTGTTACAGGTCTGAAGTGCTGCCCTGACCCTAAACTGTGACACTAAGCGCAGCAAATTGCAGCCTATTTGGAAATGCTGATATGAGTTAAAATTAGTCTGCGTTTGGTTTTTTTTTTTCAGTTTCTCTTCTCATCTTCCTATCAGCTCTTCTCTTTACAAGGTGACACACCTGTAACATGCCACAAGAGTATTTAAGCAAAATCAGAAAAATCAACAATTATTTTTTCCCTTCTTTGCATCCTATATTAAAGACATTGTAAATTTGCAACACGTGAATCTCTTGTATATATAGAAATAACACTCTGATGGATGTCCAAGTCACAAAGGAGGAGAGCAGGGCGACCACTGAGCCATCATGAACCACCCTTCCTGTTTATTCCACTTAAAATCTCCCTAGCAAACTGGAGAAGGAACAGTGGCTATTTCATTTTCTAATCTTTGCTGTGGTTCATTTCTTGTTATCTTTAAGAAGCAGTTACTTCTAAGGGTATCTCCTGATGTAGAGCGGGTGTCAGTTGGGCAGCACAGCGTAAGAAGACCAGCACAGGGATTCAGGAAGCAGCAGAAGAAGGAAAACCCACCGAGTGTGGTGGCCGAAGAAAAGCATCATTAATTGATCAGACATCTCCACCAAGAGCTGTACAGATGCAGGTAAGACATATGTTTGATTTGGCTTGAAAATGAGAAGGAGTATCAAAATGTAAAACGAAGTTTTGGCATGACCCAAATGACAAACAGCCTGGAGCAGGAAGGTGAATACCACATGGTAACAGTGGAAGGGCTGCAGCTCTTTGTATGTACATTTGCCCGGTGTAAGGGGAGTACACGGCTGCTGGTAAAACCACCCCAAACCTGGCTCCACGCAGCACTGAGCAGCTCACAAAGCAGACATGGTTACAGAAGTCCATCCAGGTCCGTCAAAGGTGAGCAGCGCAGCCACAGCCTCTTCTTGTGTGTACAGAGTCGCTTTTAATTCAATTACAGTCTTCCATTACTGGGAAAATAAATGTGGGAGGAAACAAAGGACAGACACAGAGAAGCAAAACAGGGGTAGGAAGTAGGAGATATATGCTTACTGCATCTCTTTTGGCTCCATAGGGCTTTAGAAAGGCTGTCATATATCACGACATTTATTATTTCTGTCATGTACTAGGATGAGGAGTCCATTACAATATCGATCATTTTACTCTGTGCAACTCCACGCTATGTAACACTCAGCATAGCTGAAAAAGCTTACAAGTGATTTAGAAATAGCTGCATGGGGAGAACTGAGGAAGAAATCAGAGTCAACATGGTTTCCCTTAATGGAATTCTTTTTTTTAGTGAGCTTTTACAAAACTTAGGAAATTGCATTTTAAACATGGTTAAAGCCACAGTGCAGCTGCAGTCAAGTGATCAGAAGCTACAGACACAATAAGGATTTCCTATGCAATCTTAATTTACTCGCTGACATAATGACATAATCTTCAGCCACGTTGCCCCGCGGCTGTCACATAACCTCTTCATCGGGCTCCGCTGCCTTCCACCAGTCAATAAGTCCTGCCCCGATGAACTTGGGGCCAAAATCTTCGATGGTATCAGAATGCTTACCCTCCCTTGGTATCAAACAGACCACTTGCATGCTCAAAAATCCAAATACCTCAGCTGAGCTGGAAATAACTGTGGATTGCTGTCATCAGCTGGGGCAGCACAAAGAGGCATGAGCTGTGGTCATTAACGTACAATTAGCGGTGCCAGGCAGCAGGAGCAGCACTCAGCACCAGCATTGCAGTGGCAGTGAGGACAGAGCTGTCAGACCAACCTGCACCCTAAGCACAGAGGGGCAGCACCGTTGAGCGCTGCACTGCCCTGCATGGACAAGTGCTTTGACAAGACTTGTCCTCAGTGTTACGGCTTCTCAACACTTCCAGGTGGGTTTGCAGCCAGATCAGGACAGGGAGACATGATAGAAGCCCATCCTTACCTGGTTGTCTTCTTTCTTACCTGCAGTCTGCTTTTTACTGCTGTTCCTGTCATGTGTAGACACCACAATTTTGCTTCATCATCCTTTAATGTTCTGTCCCCCCCCCTCCTTTGCATGTAACACCGTATTGACGCAGAGCAGCGTGAAGGTCTGCATCAGGAGACCCTTCGGCACCGGAGAGAGCTGCATACTGGAAGGGGAGCCACGGGAGGCTGGTCACTTGGCCTCTGTGCTTACAACAGCACATGCTGGTGCTGCTCCATCTCTTCTGGATTCTTGCATATAGCTTTCCAGGGATCCTTCACATGTTAGGGCTTTATTTCAGACATACATCCCTAAAAGGGAGGAATGAGAGACAAGAAGGATGTCCCCAAGGAAGGCAGTCAAGTGTCATAGTGATGATAAGAAACAGAAACACAGATAGATGACACCAGGTGTTAGCATCACAACAGTAAAACTTGAGATAGCCTGAAATTTCTCCTGCCCAGTGGGATGGGCATGAGAATTAAAAAAGAAGAAAACCAGTGGGTTGAGATAAGAACAGTTTAATAACTAAACTAAAATATAACATAATAAACAAAAATATAATAATTGTAATGAGAAGGAATGTAACAAAAAGAGAGATAAATAAAACCCAAGAAAAGGACAGGTGATGCACAATGCAATTGCTCACCCCCCAGTGACAGATACCCCAGCAGTGACCCGTCCCCCCATACAGCTTCTCCTGTTCCATACCCTGAGCACAACATCCTGCGGTATGAATGTCGCTTTAGCTAGTTCATGTTGGTACTCCTGGCCATGCTCCCTCCCAGCTTCTCATGCTCCTGCACATCAGCAAAACACAAGAAGTTGGAAAGTCCTTGATTCCTTAGCAACAACTAAAACCACCAGTATATTATCAGCATTCATCTCACACTGAATCTGAAACATGATACTGTTCAAGCTACTAACAAGTGAGCTACCAAGAAGAAAAGAAAACCTGCTCTATCCCAGTGATATCGCCTGCTGTTGTATCACCTGATGCAGGGATGAGCTGACTCTGCTCGCCTGCCTTCACACTGGACATGTGTTCAAACCATACCTTTAAAGAAGGGAAAACCCTGTCTCAGATCCAGTTCAAGGGGATATAGTATCCTGACCGTTGTCACCAGCCCTTGCCAGTGTTCAGGACAGTCCTTACCAAATGAAGATCTCTGGTCCTTGAATGGGATAGAATCGGCAAATAAACTGAATTCTACCAACTTCTGTGTGTTGTGCACACAGGCTGCTCTGCAGCAACGTTTCAGGTCAATGTGGTCGGCTGGCCCTGGCTGGACACCAGGGGCCCCCCAAAGCCGCTCTGTCACTCCCCTCCTCAGCTGGGCAGGGGAGAGAAAACACAATGAAAGGCTCATGGGTAAAGATAAGGGTGGGGGGAGACCAATTACTGTCATGGGCGAAACAGACTCAACTTAGGGAAATTAATTTAATTTATTAGCAATTAAATCAGAGTAGGGTAATGAGAAATAAAACCAAATCTTAAAAACAATTTCCCCCCAGCCCTCCCTTCTTCCCAGACTCAACTTCACTCCCAATTTCTGTACATCCTGCCCCTGAGTATCACAGTGGGATGGGGAGTGGAGGTTGTGTTCAGTCTATAACATATTGTTTCTGCTACTCCTTCCTCCTCAGGGTGAGGCCACAGGGGGTCAACCTGCCTCACCATGGTCTTCACCAAGGCTGCAGGGGAATCTTTGGTCCAGCCCCTGAAGCACTTCCTCCTCCTTCTCCACTGACCTTGGTGCCTGCAGAACTGTTTCTCTCACATATTCTCACTCTTCTCCTTTGGGTGCTCTTGCACAGCAGCTTTTCCCCTGCTTAAATATGTTATCCCAGAGGCGCTACCACCATCACAGCTTGGCCTTGGCCAGTGGTGGGTCCATCTTGGAGCCAGTGGCATTGGTTCCAACAGACATAGAAAGACTTCCAGCAGCTTCTCACAGAAGCCATCCTTGTGGCCCCCCTGTTACCAAAACCTTGTCCTGCAAACCTATCAGTACTCCCCAGGAACCATAATTCCAGGGCATGTCTTACCTTCAGATTACTTCTCCATCTGCACAGTTTTCTGGTTTTGTGTTTTGGTTGGTTGATAGTGGGTTTTTGTTTGGTTTGGTTTTGGGGTTTTTGGCTAGTTGGTTGTTGGGGTTTTTTTTTGGTTTGTTTTTGTTTGTTTGTTTTTTTTCTCCTGGAAAAAGGTAGATGGGCTAGCAAAAGTTTGGAGTTGGTGGGGCTGAGATGCCTCAGGAAGGGTTATGGCAGTGAAGGGCTCCAGAAATGTATGTGAAGCTGGTGAGGCAGACAACACAACACACAACCATTTCAGCTACTCTGCTTCAGTGATGCCAGATGTGCTTGCCCCATGAGCTTGTCTACAATGCCTCCCTCTGAAATATCATTCGCTGCTGTGCACTTCTACTATACCTGCAGCCAGCCCATGGCACTTCTTTGCTTGTTAAACCCAGTGAACTTGATCCCAAAATGATGCTTTGCATCACTGCCAAGGTGCGTGAGCTTTGCTACCCACATACAAGTGACCAAGCCATGGAGATGGGAGAGAATATATGGTACTCCACATAGAACAGCCTGTGCTGGTGGTCACTTTTCATATCTACTTCTTCTGCAGTACAGGCTTTAAAATATTCTCTCCCATGCTCCATAAATTCCTGCAGGCTCTCTGGGGAGGGTAGAGCTAAGGCCATGGCATGGGACACAGCACATGCTTATCTGATTCCTGATTTCCCTGTGTTTGTTGTACTTCTTTGTCTCTATAGTTTCAGTATCAGAGCGTGAAGTGCAGGTCCATTTGATGTCTGGGAAACATGTAAGATGTTGTCAGGCAACCATCATTTTGGGCAGATCATCTGGGTACAAGTTCAGGACAGAGATTTCCTCTTCCAAGAACTGTCTGTTCTCATTTCAAGATCAACAGCACCATCTAGTGACCCTAAATCAGCTTCCTACATACGTGTCTGCCTTCTCTCCCACATCCTATGCATTCTTCCAGGTCTCCCAGGTGAGGTTTGTCTGTCTGTGCCTATCTACACCTTTCCTTTCTTACTAGAAGGTCTTGGAGACTGAGGACACTCAGCCACAGAGCTCTGAGCTGGGATAGGATCATCCAAATTAACTGGCAGGCCAAGAAATATCACTGAGCTCTGTGCCAGACCTCATTCACCTCAGGGAGAATCTTTTTTTGCTTGCCCGGGGACCTATCACGGATTGCACATTTGAAAGAACTCTGTTCTGGGAAAGAAAACAATCCTCCCTTATCCTTCCTTTGGTTCTCTGCTATGTCTGCCCTTGCTTACATGTTGTGTAAGGACCTCAAGCACACCAGCAGAAGGTCATGTTTTGTCCCCAAGATCCCACTGGCATACGTAGCTGATAATACAGATGTTGAGAGAGTCAAGAACATGGCAAACATTATTTCTGTTCTCTCAGCTTAGAGCAACAGACATATCTCCAGCATGCAATGAGCTCTTCTGTTCCCCGCCCCATCACCCCCCTTGCAAAAAAAACTACACAAAAATAAGAATTTGCAGTATCCACACGCAGACCTGGAGAGGGCGATGTTTTGTTGTCCCAGCTCCTGCACTGCTGCATTTCATCCTCTCCACAACAGTCTCCAGGCCTCTCATGCTGGACAGAAAGACAGAAGCATGTCATGTTGACGGCAGCATTTTTTTATGCCTCTTTTTTTCCCAGCCAGGACAATGTCCTCCAGCATCAAGATCACGGCCAGGAAAACCCTACTGTGTGAGATACATGTACCTAGTGCTTGTATTTCTATTTGCTCATTAAGCCAAACCAGATCCATGTTCCCAGCTTGTTCTAGAGGGCACTCCTAGACACCAGGAACCTGGAGCCATGTGACTATGCATGAAGACCTGGATCACAGCTCGCAAGTTTGCAGAGACAAGCCTGGGAAAGGTCTTTCAAAAGAAACCACTTCAGAATTACAAAAAAAAGAACAAGGTGGATGTTTAAAGCCATCTGCATAAATCAATTTCTTATCTAATGACATCATTCTGCATTCTGGGTTATATTTGTCAAGTTGAGGCAGTGGAATGGGATTTTTTAGCATCACAGCAGCATTCCAGGATGGCTCCTGCACACAAAATACCCTCAGTTCACCTTATATATGTTTTTATATATAGATCCTCAAATGCTTATATGCTTCTGAAGGGTTTTGGACAAAAGATATTTACTGAACCAATGAATGTTTATCACATTTTCAAGCTACAGTTGTGAAAATTTTACAGATGAAACAATGGGCTCTGGGCTGATCTCTGATCACAAAAGTGACTTCAGAGATGCAATACACAGCTCTATGATCTCTCTGAAGCATTGCAGAGGTCAAAAAATCAGACTGAATGTTAGGAATCACTGGGAGAGAAACAGAAAATAACATTAGGTCCATGTATGAGTGCAGGATACAACCACATCTTGACTACTACAGGTAGCAATAGTCCTGTTGTGAAGGAAAAAAAAAGAAAAAAAAAGACAAAATAGAGGGCTATTCAATAACAAGAAGAATGGAGAACGAGAAAAAACTGCCTGCTGTCTCTCCTAATACAAGAAATAGAGGGCATAAAATGAAACTTGTAGGTGCCAGATTAAATAAAAAAAAAAAAAAAAGAAAGGGGGAAAAAAAAAAAAAAAGGAGGAGACAGATCCTCACCAAGCCCTTGGAACGGCTGTGGAACTTGCTGCCACAGGGTGCTGAGGTCACCAGATCTTTACATCCACTGGACACTCTTACGGGAAGTGAAAAAAATCAGTCAAGGGAGAGCAGACAAAAGACACTGTTCTCTGGTTCAAGAGGTCCTTGACCTGCTTGGGAAGACATTCTGGGGAAAATGTCACTGTTACTTTAAGCTATTCTCGGACGTTTCTTCCAGTCACTGTTGGCAGGCAGACCTTGGGCTGCCTGAGCATTTCATCTGATCCAAGGGAGGAGGAGAAGGGGTCCTCAACCCAGGCTCAATGCCAGATGTTCCAAGCAGACCTGCAACTTCAAGAGCCCTTCAACCCCGGCTTGACTCCAGCCCAGTATACTCTGCAGTGCTGGTTACGAGACCCAGCTCCAGAATCTAGTTCGGTTTTGAGGCTAAACACACACTGCAGTGGGGCTTCAGGTCTAGCAGCAGAGGTTTAGGATATTTTGGCTGGCTGTTTCCATCCAGAACCCCCCTGACAATCCCCACAATAGAAAGCTGTTCAGTAATGGCAGGGCTTTCTATGTGCTTGTACCATCACCTACATTGGAAACCTACTTCAGATGAAGTCTCTATGTTTTACTGCTGGTGGTGATCTGCAGCAGGTCAAGATAAAAAGGTTGCAGAATACTCACATGGTTACCTTGATGCTCATCTCGCAGCTTCATCCTATGGTGGAGAAAACTAATCCCCAGAGCAGTTCCATACAGTGGCACAGTTACCCAGCTCCCTTGACTCCTGAATGACACAAAGGAAAACCACGTGGACCTCCTGTTTAATTCTCTGTGTTCCCTGTGCCAGTTGGGAACTCTGGTCATGAATGATGCATCTCTGTGCAACTCAGACTTTTAAAAAGCAGGCGATGGGTTTACCAGTGGTTGGGGTCCTATGGGATGTTAGTTCTCAAAAGAATGTAGAACTTCCTTTACAAGAAAGAGGATTTCAGCTTCCTCAAGAAAAGAGGTGATTTTTTCAATACTACTGCAATTCCACCTAAAATTTGGAAGCCTAAACGCTGACAGAAAACTCAAAATAAGAGTTCCAATCTGTCTTGTACTGCACTGTCCAGTCTTTTCTCTTTATTTGCATATCTCTAACAAGCGGCCGTGATGCTCTTTGCCAGGATCTTCGCTTTGTTTTGTCAAGTAAAAATGGTAACTTGTCTGACACAACTAGATGCACTGCACACATCTCAGCTGCTTCCTGCTGTTGCCACGTTGGGACCAGCAGTTTCCTTTGCCTTCATTGTGGTGCCTTTTAACAATTAATTACAAAGCAGCACTTCTTGGTCACTTCTGTTGTCATCTGCCATTTCTGTCACCTCAGCAAGAACCCAGAATCCCGTCATCTTCTTCACCAGCAGGGATTCATGGTGGGAAAGTTTGTCCCAGGAACATCTCTAACAGCTAGCTATTGACAGATCAATTAGCACTTGAGACTCACGAAATTAGTGTCACCCATGTGCTGTCACTGTATCACACTCACTCGCAGGAGGGTTCATCATGTACGTTCCTGTCTAGGAAACATATCTGGCATGTGGCAGGGACACCTCCTGTGTGCCTAGGCATCCCTCCAAGCGAGTGACATGTAGCTATGCTGAAGCTGAGTGGGAAATCAGGTGGAGCAGCTTCACAAGGTCCATGAGGTCCACAATAGCATCCTTCCATGCTCTGTCATGGTCATCATGGTGCCCACCAACAGGCTGCATCAGACCCAATCTAAATGGAAGCAGCCACAATCAGGTGCAAATCTACAACATATATGTTAGCCATAAGGGAGCAAAGGTCAACTGAGGGGGGGGTCTCAGATCTTGTGAGATGCTGCCAGCAACCAAGGTTCCATGGTACTTCCACTGGGCCTCCTAGCACCATCCCATAACATGCCTGCTCCTTCCTACGGTGCTGAAGGACCCACAGCCTTTGGTTCACAGAGGCTCCACTGCTTTTGTTTCACAAAACACAGCTTTTTTGTAGACTTGTTTCCAAAACTAACAAATTTAACAAAAAAAAAAAAGGGTCCTTCTGTGGAAGGATCAGAATCTCACCTGATACCAGTGTCATTAGTCAGCGTAAGGACAGCATCCTCCAGGTACATTAAACCCACTGAAGATACAGCAAGCATTATTTTGGCTCACTTTTTTCTTGGTAATACACTGGAAAACATGGGTCAGTTCTTCAGCCGTGTCCATGTAGAGAGGCTCTCTCTGGTGGCATCACACCAAGAGGACCCTCACTGCTGAGACAAGCTGCTGCTTTCAGACTCAACTAAGGCCCCGCACGCCAGGCGTTTATCTCCCCAGCTGTAAGGTGAAACTATTTTAATCATGGATTTGGATAGGCAGAAACCTTTGTGAACAAATGCGAAGTCTGGGAGCTCCCAGGGTGCTCACCCTAGGTTCACATTCCTGTGTTTATGGGATGGGGACTCGCATTTGGGTCTGATGTCCCCTCATAGGAAACGTGAAGCAACAGGGATAAATAGCTTCAAAGTGTTATGGGGGAGTGGGTTTGTCAGAGGGAAGAGGCACGATCCTCTTATCTAAGGGGATATTACCAGAACTTATGAATATCTAAAGGTTGGGGGCAAGAGGATGGGGCCAGACTCTTGTCAGTGATGCCCAGCAAGGATCAATGGGCACAAACTGGAACCCCAGAGGTTCCATCTGAGCAGGAGGAGAAATTTCTTTGCTGTGAGGGTGTTGTAGCCTGTCCCAGGCTGCCCAGAGAGGCTGTGGAGTCTCCTTCTCTGCAGAGATTCCCAGCCCGCCTAGACACTGCGCTGCTGGCCCCCCTGCTCTGGGTGACCCTGCTGGAGAAGGGTCTCCAGAGGTCCCTTCCAACTCCTACCTACCATTCTGGGATCCTGAGCGAGGGCGATGCACTGGAGATGTCTGTACACCAGAGGGCACTCTGAAATTACATATATCGAAGGGAAAATTTATCAAATTATTGGGGCTGGGAAAAGATCTGCGGGGGCAGGAGGAGTGGGGATTTCTCCTGTAAACAAAGAACTGTTAACCTTTATGCCACCACGTGAGGGTCATTTTAAAGGACGGGAACCTGCATTATAGAAACAGAATATTTTGCTAACAAAATATTTTTGAGGGCTGAAGTCAGCATCAGTCCTTGGTAGTGTTTAAGTCTGGGCTTGATTTACCTTTCATTTCTGAAGCTATAACTTAGCAGCAACTTTGCTGGAATCAGACCTATTTAATCAACATTAAACCTGGCCTTTTGGCTATCTGAAGCTGTTATGGATGACTACTCTTCTCTGAAAAAAAACCCAAACCACAAACAAAAACACAACAAACTTCCCAGTGCCATCATCTTTTCTGGAAAACTATGGAAATACAGGCACCCGAATCAGGCAGGGAGCACCAGGAGATTCCTTTGGGTAAAATCCCTGTGCTCTCCAAGCAGCCCTGAAGAAATAAATGCCCACGACTGCAGGGGCTGCGGCAGCTGGACCTTCACTGGAGACCTCGCCGCTCGAAGGCAAGAAGCGAACGTGAGCGGGACTACCCGGTTAGCTCTCCAAAGCTTCCAGCCCTGGAAACGCTCCCCTGGGGCACACAGCATCGGCAGATTTCTCCTCCAGCGTTAGGAGAAGAGGATCTTTCACCAGTGTTGGCACCTCAGGTGATTTCCTGCTCGTGCTCTGCCAAGCTAACAGTGTAATGGCAAACCCCGAAAGGATGGCTTTTGGGGAACAAACCCCAAAAGGATGAAACATGCAGGGTAGTACAGGACTGCCCAGTGGGTTCGTGGGAGACCTGGAGCAGGTTGAGTCCCGCAGGTTTCCTGGGGAAGGGAATCCTGGAGGTGGAGGGGTCTCTGTAAGTCAGTCCGAGGATCCCAGCTCAATAACAGAGAGACAGATAATAGCATTTGAACACTATCTTCTCCAATTCAATTGTATTGATTTATTGCCTGTCCAATGAAGCCATCAAGTGTACAAAATGGTTAATCTTATATTATTTTTTTTTCCTGCTGTCTGCTTGGAGGAGTGAAGTTGTAAACACAGACCTATGCAAGGAGGGTGCCAGGGGGTGGGAGATATTTGACTTTTTTCAAGGCAGATGCCACGGTGTGTCTGTGCAAAGCAAATGCCTTTTTAGCACCAGGCGAAGGAAGGTCACAAGCCCTTCCCCACATTGGGCTCCCACTGAATCCTTTGGACTTGCTGACAACCCTCACTGGTGACACAGAGCCAGCCCAGGAGCCAGCAGGAGTAGACCAGATCCTGGACCCAGCTGGGGGGGCTGCTGGACATCCTCCCTCCTAGTGATACGGGGAGCTCAGCGAGGCCCATCTGCCCTGCACAACTTACCTAACTCAAACCTTACCCGTCTAAGTGAGGGAAACAAATACTCCTGCCCATACAGGCAGACTTCAGTCAGGAGATTGCTGGTGTTGGGAACACACCACTTCAAAATGGAGGGTGGCAGGTCTGGCTGGGGTGAGCGGGTCCCCAGCTCCCGCGCTGGATGGCTGGGAGGGAAGGAAAACCATTTGTTTTTTAAAAAAGTATTTTCTTTCAAAATGTACATTTGCAATTAAAGGCTAAGTATGCTGTATATTTTATTAATGATGTGGGATAGTGAGGCATTTTAAAGCTCTCTTTTGTTTTGATGATTTTTTTTTGGGGAGGGGAGGAGGAGAAGGAATTGAAATGGAAAGCTTAACACTTATAATTTCAAAAATTTGGCTTATATTTTAGGTTCTGGTAACATGCAATTACAGGCACTTAGAAAGAATTCCTTTTTTTATCCTATGCCCTGGAGCATAAAATTAAGAGGCCAATTCAGGCTTTGTACTGCTTTCAGAGGCAGTTTGCTTCAGCATAGATCAACATGGAGACTGACTGTCGCCTTTCTATTGAATTAGGTCTATATTTTTGACAAGTATGGCAGCAGTATCATCACTTTAATCACCAACAATCCATTGTGTCTCTTTATGCTAATAAATAAAACATTCTGTGTTAAATATTTCCCAGTAAGCACTTGAAGACCTGCAATCACCACTCCTTCTATATGTTCCCAAGTAAAATAATATAATAGCAATAAAATCAAATGAGGATGTCTCGGAGTTTTATAGACAACTAATAGCAGTTATTGCAAAGTGCACATCAGATACCAATTGAAGGTTACATTTCTCTTTAATATAATATAGCATGCATATTTCACTAACTGTCTCTGTATATCAAATGAATTAAACAATATGATGATATCGGTCAAAAACGGAGTTCTTTAGGAGAGGCCTTTAGGCGGAAGAGTTTTATTGGAGCTGTGTGTTAAGAGTGGAAGCCTCTGGAGCGCTGGATGCAAAACATGGGATAACCATCCTGCGTTACAGAGAAATTACCAGAGAAACCACTTGCCCTTCCTGGCCAGCCTGTGCTCTTCTGAGGGCAGGGCCAGCCCTCTCCATGTGCTGGGGCTTTGCTTGAGGGGTTGGTGGTGGCAAGGGTATCACAAACCATCACAGAAATGGCCAGGAGGGACCCCCAGCCCATCACCCCAGCCTCTGTTCTGGAAGAACATACTGGTCTAAGACCGACGTTCAAAGCATAATTGCAAAGCAGAGACATAGGTTTCAGAAGTAGTACAACCAGATCAACAGTGAGCAAATGAAGGCACCCAAGCACCCTGTCACATGTCAGCCAGGGGACTCTGCCAACAGCTCGGCCAGGGATTGGGGGTGGACTCGGCGATGGGCTCCTGCAGCATCCTGCAAGTTCCAGGGACACAAGGCGTAACCTGGTGTCTGCTGTCTGCACTACCCCACCGACTTCTCTGCTCCCACCATTCAGGTTACCCTGGGCTCCCCAGATTCTCCTCCCCCTTGCAACTTGGCCATCCCAGGGCTGTGCAAGCCCTGCAGCCCCTTTGCTGCTGGAGCATCTCCTGCACCAGCACTGGGACCACACCACAGCGTGGGAGCCCCATTGTGTCTCCAAAACCACTCCTCATCCTCAGCCTCCCTGATTTCTCTGGCTTCATCCCCATGCTTCACTCTGGAGTCCAGGAGCCGTGGAGTCACCCTGAAGAAACCCCTCCCTAAACTTCAGATCAGCTTGTCGAGAGATTTTTCCCATCCCTGTTACTAATATACCTAATATATTCAGGGGGCCCTGCCTCAGTCAACATGAATTGTAAACCATTTCTCTAATCCCCTCAACAATACCCTTCCCCAAACCTTTTTTTTCTATCTTAATTAGATATTCTATCCCTTTGGTTTAAAATAGTATTTAATTTCACTTAATGATTTCAACAAAAAATATTAGGATTCCCCAAACAGACATGTTCCCTCTGAATTCTCTCAGTCTTTTTTCAAGGGCTTCAGTTTCATCTTTTTGTTGCTTTGTCAAAACACAGCTAATTGACTGTCCTAAAAGTACAATTTTAGTAATTTCTCTCAATGAAGCATCGCAGCCTCCTCTATTAAGACTACCTAATTGGACTTTGAATCCCCAGCCAGCGACTTCACCCATGCTACGGGCCCGGATCACTGCAACAGTAAATATCAGCATCCCAGTTAAATGTAGGTTGGCTCACATTCCCCCAAAATTGGCTTTCTGCTCCTCGGAGTCCAATCTGATGTAATATTACATTAACCACTTTTTTTTCTGTTTTTTTTTTTTTTTTTTTCTAGGGGAATTGGAGGAAGGGCGGGAGGAGAAGCTGAAGCACAGCTCTGCGTTTCCTCTCCTCGGCAAAAGCGTGTTTGCTCCCCGGCACTGGCGAGGAGGGAGCGCTGCGGATCTGCAGAGCCTGGGGGGAGCCTTTACAGCCTCCCAGCCATCACTCCCGAGTTTGTTTCTAGCAGCTCCAGCTCCAGAGAGCACACCAGGTAAGGAGATGGCAACGCCGATCCCTGCGGGCCCCACAGTTCCAGAGGGGTACCTGCCACCCCATCCCCATCCCGTCACCCACGGATGGATTCCCCGGACAACTCTGCTGTGGGCAGCAGGAACCATTTCCCATTCTTTCCCGTGCTCCTCCAAGACACATGCTACACAGCACGTGGCTTTCAACTGTCGAAGACGTTGGCACGTACTGGGGGGCTGGGAGGGTTGACTGGCCACGCCACGCCGCGTGCAGCAGCAAATCACCCCCAGTGTTATCTGCAGCGGCTCTAATTACCTTAGAGCATCTGCTATTAAAACGCAAGCATCGGGCCAAGCTACAAGTAGAAAACAGAAACAGAACTCCTCATTGATGCCTGTAATAGGCACCGAAGGCATATAACTCTGCATAATTGCTAATTGTTATTACTATTGCAGTCGATGCCAGGATTGCCCAGAGACGCCTCTTGCCGCTCGCTTCCCCGCAGGATCCAGGAGGGCCGAATCCCACCACGACCGGCAGCGATCCCCTCGGCAGCGACCCCCGTGGAGCAGGAGGTTGAAGCCGCCCTGTGAGCCCGCTGACCCCTTTCAGAAAACGCCGCAGCCAAAATCGCAAGGGGCAGAGTTAACTGCACGTTTCAGCGCGAGATCAAAGCGCGTGAGGATTTACAAGGGCCGGGCCTTTGAGGCCCCGTGCACCGGACAAAGCGCTCCCCGCCACGCCACGCTCCAGCTTTCAGCTCCGGCGGTGAAATCCTCTGGGGCCTAATGAAGCCACTTGACCTCTTGCTACTCCCATTCTCTGATCTGCAAAAGAATATTAACACTTCTGACATCCAGGCAGGCAGGGGGACCCGGGTGACTTTGACACGTGCCGGCAAGGGCTGCCCAGCCCTGCTCACAGCTTTGCTGGGGCGCTGCGACAGTGGGGTGTAAAAAGACCTTGAGAGACCCCATTATGTGGGGTTTGGAGAGCTCTTCAAGCTACACAACACCATCAAATGTTGGGGGTTTTTTTCCCCTTCGCTGCTGTGTACTTTTGCCCTTGATCAGCCACAGCCTAAGCCTGCATTTCTGAAACGCGTTGAATTTTCAGTCGCTCACACTCAGACGACTCCACCATCCTCACTGTTGTGGATGCAAAACCCTTACAGATCTGACCAAGAAAACCCATTTCTACTACGTGCTTACAGAACCCACTTAAAAATCAATCTACAGCCATCCGAGCCCTCGCTTCTCCACAGCGATTCACCGGGCTGCTTCTCCTCGCCAAAAGCCTGACACAGAGGCGGACAGCTCAGGGAAGGGAACATGAGCTTTAGCGCTGGTCCGGATTTGGTCCTGAGGAGCCAGGGCTGTGCAGCTCAGCAGAGGGCACTCCAGCCCACTGAGCCCGCCCGCCAAGCGGGGAGTGCCCAGCTGAAAAGATGTTGCTCTCAGCTCCTGCCTTATTGCAGGCAAGTGCTCCAGCGATAAATGTTTTCTTGTAAACATGCCATAGATGGAGGTAGGAGCCAACAAAATGGAGATGCCAGAAGCTTTTTGTCTTCGTGATTTAGTTTCTTATTAGAACATGCTACTGGGAAAGAAAAGATATCATTGATAAGACTGACATTAGAGTCAGCCAGTAAAATTAAAACCCCAAGGACTGGCCTGGCCCTTTCCTTGTCAGGCAGGAATACAGATTTTTCTGCCAAACTAACACTTTAAGATACTCATAAATGTTAGGGACAAAAACTTTCAAAAAAAGAAGAGGAGGAATTTTGCTGCCTTCAGTTTTGACAGAACACTTTCAGATGATGCTTTAAAGGACCTGGCTTTCCAGCTGAGCACTTGCCCTCCTGCCCCAGAGGAGGACCCAGCCCCAGGAAGGTGCTGGTGGCTGTGGGCTCTGGACTGGAAGCATCTTCCATTCCTGCTTCCTTCCATTAGACTTTGGCCTAAATGACACTAGAACAATCAAGCCTTGAAGCACCACGTGAACTTGTGGTTGCATCCAGAGCTTGAAAGTGCATGTGCACAGGATTCTTATAGATAAAACCAATTCAAATGCCAGTTCCTCCTAACATCTGCAGGCTCTTGGAGTTAGAGCAGAAGGTATCACAAACTCTGAGCCCAGAGACACCGGAAGTTTTGTTCCTGGCCAAATATCCATTAACTCCTTGAAGCTCAGATAAATTCTCTAATTTAATCTCACTGGCTTCCTTCTCCTCTTTCATTTTTACACAGAGAAAAACCTGCCCAGAAAGCACATTTTTTCACAACATCATGAACAACCTGTTCTTTTTCTGGGTCCTTTATCTCAAGTCACAGGCAGTTGAACTTTTAAATTTGACTGTCTTGTGCCCAACCTCGCTACCAGCAGCACACGCCAAGGCTCCAGCTTACACCAGCCTGGCGCAGGCAGACGGGCTTCCCATGAGCACCATGATGATGCAGACAACAGCTCCTCTCTTGCATGATGCCATTTGGTGTCACTTGGGCTTTCTTGTGTCCCCCTGCAACAGGTGCCTCAGCCAGATCCGGGTTGAACAGGGTTCTGCTGTGAGCATGGGAGGCTGCAGGGCAGAGCTCTGCACATCCCATCCAGCTACTGCTTCATCCTCTGAGAGTAAACAGGAAAGCAGCAGGTTGATGAGGAAACACGGACCTTTATGGGCACTGTTCACATATGGTTCTGAGCACTGCTCCTTGTGCAGCCACATTTTAGGACATGTTTAGCTTATAAATAAGCCCTTACAGTAACCTTACAGCAAGCACCTAAAATAATCTTACAAAAAAGCTTTTCTGTATGTGCCTAACTGTAAGCACAAGGGAGGTGATGGGACATATACCCACCTCCAATTTTGCAACACCATCCAGGGTGGCAAGACAGCTTTCTTCATAAATTCTGATTAATAGAGAACAAGTTCCTCCTCTCCCTGCCCCTTTCACAGCCTCTCTAAAACCAGCCGCCCAAGCCCGCTTTGACACATGCGTACCACCTGAGTCCTACACCAGTGTTACATGTCATTAACCAAACATAAACCATATCTTAACGGGAAAAGTTAAATCTCTTTATGCAGTTAAATAAGGATACCTTGTCCAGTCATTAAGAAGTGATTAGCTTATCTAAGAAATAACAGCGCTAGTGCTGTCAGACTGGCACACAAACACTAAAAAGAGCAGGGATCAGATATCACATTAGGCTAATTATAAAGAGAAGAAAAGACAAACAGAAGCAGAAAATAGCCATGTGCACAGTATTTTGCTGGATTTTTTTTCTTTGCATGGAAAAGGCTAAACTCATTCTGCAAAAGAGAAATTCGAGCATTAAAAAATTCCCCTTCTGGTTTTATTCATTTAGTCCGGTACATAAGAAGGCAGCACACATGCACACATCTTCCAGGTGTTGTGAAGTGGTGGCCAGATCCCAATAAGGACCAGATTTCTTGAACCTAGATGAAATCCTTAAGTCTCTGCACAATTCCAGATCTTGGAGTCTTTGCACGAGGCAGCACAGCAGAGTCCATCCCGCACACCTCCCGCTCACGCCCTCACCATGGCCACGTTCCTTCTCCTGTGCAGCCACAGAAGCTCCTGAGCAATTTTGAAGATTTGGTACAGCCAATTTCTTGCTCGTTCCGGTGTGCTCACCAGAGTCACCTTGCCCAGCTCTGAAGTCCAAAGATGCTTAGTTTTCATCAGCAAGAAGCTAGGCACCCTTCCTACAATTTCTACCCTCTTTACACTCCTAGAAATAAGGTTTACCCCACCAGCTGAAGGGGTTCTACCTGCATGTCCACCTTTCCACCACACTCAGTGGCTTCCAGTGCACAAACTGAAAGCAGTTTCTGCAGCAGCAATGCCATCCTTGTGCCCCGTAAGGCAGGATTTACAGGCCACCTGTCCTGGTACCTTATGCATTTCCCTCCCAGGCTATATTTGGGGAAAACTCTCAGCTTTGAAGACCACGAGACAAAAATCCAATGTACCAAGCCAGAAGCTGCCCAAGAGGAAAAAACTGCAGCAGAAAGCACCCAAGCTGTCAGGTCCTCACTGCAGAAAGGAGTTTGCTCCTACCAGGGGTTATGGCTGTGGCTGCTCTCCCTGCTCCCAGGTTTGTAAACCACCTGAGTCTTTTCTCACTCAAAGCACAGAGAAATGATGCTTGTCCTTAGGGTGCCAAAGACACAGATTCAAGTTGCTCTTATGCTCCAATCACAACAGAAATTTGACCCTGTTTTCTGAAGGATACACTAAACACTCATAGATTTATAGAGCCAGGACCCTCATCTGGTGAATATGGGAAGTCCTTGCTCTGTGCCCACCTGACCTGCAGACTCAAGCAACTCTTTTTGTCATGCGAGCATTGAGCATCCAGTAGATCCCAGTCCAAGGACCACTCTACCACCCATGAATGCTGCCTCAGTTGTGGCTGAACTCCTGCTGCTGGGGCAGTGCACAACCAAGAGTGAGTTATCTGCAAACATCCTGGCACTTGAGAGACTTTGGAGGCTGAAAGCTGGGTGCCCAGAAGCATGAGGAACCTCCAGAATTAGGTGGAGGTTGTGAGGATCTGAACTTGAATTTAGGCTTAAAACATCCATTTGGCGGGAGCAGCCAAAATGTAGATGCAGCTGTAGGAAGGGAGCTGCCCACCTTGCTCCAAGACCCAGCTAAACACAGAGCTCTGCTTCTCTCCAGAGACAGCCCCCCAGTTCTGCAGGGAATGTGATGGTGCTGAAGAGATACCCATGCTCTCATGCCACAAGTCAGGACATCACCCACAAAAAAGTTTTCCAGCAAAACTAAAGTGCTGACCCAATAAGCAGAGGTCAGGACCTGTGCCTGAATGACTGGTACAACCAGAAATAGCTGGTCATTGTTGGGGGAGAAGGGAGGTGGGTTTCCATTTTTAACACTTGTGGCCTTTTTAGAGCTTTTATTCACTAAAGGCTAATATGAATAATGATGGTAGATCCTACTTTCCCTGAGGTAATGCCAATTTTAATGTGGTGGTTTTGTTTTTTTTTTTTTTACATAACTATAGTATTATTGAGGAACAAGTAGTAAGTGATAGATACTTTAATGTAATATGAGTCAATATGTATTTATATGTGCTTTATGATTTAATCAATATTGCTACATTAGCAAGAATAAATATGGTGCTTCCTTTTCTGGCCTTGGAAAGAACAAATAAGGAAAGTCACATTATGAAGTTTAGGAATGAATAAAATCTTTGCATTTCTCAGACAATTCAGTAAATCTCTGACATTCATTTGTTCTGCAGAGCTGAGCAAGTACATCCCTGGACAGGGCACTGGGCAGGTGACACCTGGAGGAAACTCAGCTTGGGACTCTGGTTCAGATTTTTCACAGATACCTTCCTAAGAGGACTTAGAAAAAAAGAAACAAGCTCCAGCACAGAGCGTACATCCACTTCAGCATTCTGCATCTCAAGATGAAGGGCTTCACAACCTGAGCGAGGAAGGGTTTTACCACTGAAGAGCCAGAGGAGTTCACAGCTCTCATTACTCCCGTGCTTCTCCAACCAGCGCCTTCCTACGCTGCGAGTAGCCCAACATCCTTGCAAAAGGGAGTGACAGATTGCTCCTGATGCAGTACAGCTCAACCCATTTCCTGCTGCAGAAGGTCTCGGTTGTGACAGGCATGGGACATCCATTTTCATCACGGACAGAAAGTTTTCCCCCAATTATTTGTTCTGGGGTACTGGCCTCAGCCAATGTAGCAAAGAAGCTCAGCCCCACCAGCAAGCCATTCATTCTATACATCCTACATATTCATCCTACAGTGGCAGGCCTTTGGCTGGAGCAAACGTGCTGGGAAAGCTCATCCCCATCTCCTCTCTGCTCTTGCTGCCCCCGAGTCAGACCCATACTCCCTGCTGCTCCATGGGAACATGCCCCTGATGCCCACTTTTCTTTGCATGGTGCAAAGCCATGTCACCGTGCTCGTGATGGACCAAGGTGGGGAGTGAGAGCAAGCATGTGCCATCTGAATTTAACCATCTTGATGGGTTTCAGGACAAGACTAGCTTCTGAGACTTGCTTTGAGTATCCCCAAACTGTGCCAGAAGGAGAAGCCCACTCTGGTCAGTACTGCTGGGAGACAAATCCAGGCAGCATCTGAGAAAAAAAAATAAACATCACGGTGCTTGTTCCTGTCCCCAAATCCAAGTAAGCAACATGCATTTCTGCCAGGACTTACGAGAGCAATGGCATTTCTGGGTGGAGCAGAGTATTTAGCCCTGTCTTATTCATGATCTACCCTCTGGGATCTAACAAAAGGGTCACAGAGCAACACTGGTCTAAAGAAAGAGAGCTGCAAAGCAGATTACAGTTCAGCCTGCTCTAGTGGCACTGAAAATACCATGAGTTCCAATTCTTAAAGTTCATGTTTCCAACATCACATTTAAGGGCTTTGTCTTGAAGACTACAGTGAGACTCCTAGCCAGGCACATTCCAGGGAGTTTAAGGCAGAATCTTAATTTACCTCATCTGATTTAAGACACTCAGAGCAGGCCTCAGCAGTGACCAGTATCCCCCAGTGTCACCCAGCACACCTCCTTCCCCTGCCACACCACCCACATGGCTACAGAGACTCACTCGCTTAAAAACCTCATTCCAACACTAGAAAACTTCTACTTCAGATGAAAGATTCAGTATCTTCCCTCATCAACTCTCACCCAACCAGCAGCAACCAGCCCAACTCCATGGGGTCTCATCCATCTTCATTTCTGGCCAACCACAGGCTCAGCCTTAGGCAGAGACCATCCCTGTGCTACACGAGGCCAAGCTACAAGGTGAACCTGAGATATCTGTGATGTGAGATACTATTTGATGTGCTCCTCCAGAGAAATTGCCCTCTGGAAAGTCATCTACACCTTATTAATTCTGCCTTTGGATGGAGCCAAGCTGGTTCTGTCTCCATCTTCCACTGTTGTCCTTCCTCGCTACTCCAAGCATGGACTTTTTTCCTAGTGCTGGGCTAAAAGGTTGTACCAGCAGTGCTGAAAACTCCTGCTAGACCTGCCTTGGGCCAGCTGTGGTTTGTGTCTTGCAGATAGGAGCTGCCTGCTCACACCCCACCCCAGTGGCACCAACTCAATTAAATGCAGTGAGCCTCTCCATCCCCTTCCATCATTCCAGGATAACTGCCCACAGCTGTCTTCTTGCCACTCTGGTTTCTATGAGGTCAGAGCCTGACCTTACAGATCATTGAGCCAGGACTCACATAAGGACAGGAGCAGGGGGGAAAAAAAATTAAAAATCTCCTGTATCCTCAGTTTAGAGAGTTTGGCAGCATTTGTTTATTTTTAACAGATCACCACTGCCACGTTTCAGACCTTTTCCTGTTGTGATCGTTAGAACTTTTAACTGGATCATAAATCTTTTATTAACATTTGGTATTATACTAATTACAACTGTTCCATATATGTATTATTAATTTCTCCAGCACTTCTTGTGAGGGTGATGTTTTTAGCTGGCTTAGCAAAATGTACCATAGTAAATAAGGAGAAACTCATTTCCAGGCAATTAGGCTTGCAGAAAAATAAGTTTCTTAATGGAGGGCACGATCATTACAAATTTTACCTAAATAAACAGGGTTTCTTAATGGTAACTCTTCAAGCTAAGTAAACAGATTGGTGTGGTAATGTCCTAAGCAATACTTAAATGTAACTGTTTAATAAATTGGTAAATTACTCATTTCATCTTAGAACAAAATGGTAATACTGTAGTAATAACGTAGTATATATTCTGTAAATATGAAGCATTATCACTTTAGCTCTGAAGAAATCACCACAGTGATATGTCAGCATTGATCTAAAACTGCAGCATTTTATCTCAAGTTTATTACCCATTTTTGAGAATCGCTGAGATTTTCAGAGCATAATGGCAATAAAAGAAGAATTTAAAAAGCGCTTAAATGTGCATAAGTTAATCAGAGGTATCCTCAGGGGGAAAAGGAAATTTGGTAAAACATGAATTATAAGCATCATTTAAACTTACTTTGGACACTAGAGATAATAAATGGCACCATAATTTAGAAATAGCTTTTAACATCAATGACTGTAAGTAGCACTTTGCTGTTCATAAGAATTGCAAAGCAACGGTGCTGAGGCCAATTTTATTAGCCATTTTTTTCTTTATAAAAGCAATCCAACCATTTCCAAACTGAGCAGACAGGAACAAGAGTTACGTGTTAATATGCAAAATGCATTTGAGCGTTGATGGTTTTTGGTTTGTTTGTTTGTGGGGTTTTTTTTTGTTTTGTTTTTAATAGCCAGCAATAAATTCACCAAAAGATACAGTGTGGAGACAATTGAATGATCATTGAAGAAAAGTAAAGCTTTCTCCGGGTTTACATATTTGGGAAGAGCGGATAAGAGGAAGAAAAGGAGGGAGAGAAAATCGTTCATACATCCCTATTTACTGGGGAATGTTGCGGCACTTCCGAAGCGAAGGGGAGCGGCAGTAAATCAGGGGGAGGCAGCGCTGGAGGAACAAGGCTTCTCCTTGCTAACTTTTCACAACCGACAAAGCGCTCGAGGATCACAGCGGTCCGGACAATACCCCATTAACACGCCTCCTTTCCCAGCGACAGCACAGCCTACAATGCAGCTTTCAGAGCTATCAATTATCAGCCCTCGCACCAATAAATTTTGGCCAGGCAGGACAAGAGCCCCTTTGAGCGAGCGGCAGCACGCGCGTTATCCAGGGGGGAGCTCCCGGCTGCTGTGCTGGGGGGGATGCTGCACCCGAGCCTGGCCCCCAGCGAGCAGCAGCCCGGCCCCCCCAGGTATCTCACTGCAATATTTTCTCCTGACACCCCCCGCCCCCAGTGCCATGCCCTGGGCAGCAAGTGGAGTAGATGGGAGCGCAGAATAGATGCAAACCAGCATGCGCGCTCGTGGAACTGGCAAACGGACAGAGCTCTAGAATTAAAATTTATTTTAATTGTTTTCAGACTAATCCCGTGACTCAAGAATAAGAGAGATTAATATTCTTGAGACTTGCCATGTCTGAAGCATCCAAGATCCTTGACACATGAAGTAGCCCTGCCTGGCAGAATGGGTTGTTAACTCTGAACCTCGGGAGAAAGCAAATATCTAAATTATTTCACTCCTGACCACTTTAGCATAATCAAGATCTAACTACAGTCATTATCCCACATTGCCAAACTGACTCCTTCATGCTTTCAGAGCTACTGGGAGACTCAACTCTCCAGTTTGCCCCCCAGTAGTTTCTGGGACCTGACGTGGTTACACACCAACCCCAAGATAAAGTAAAAATGAGGTCACCTGTATTATTTCCTCAAGAAACAAATCCCAGCCGTCCTGGTAACAGATTGTTGCTAATTTTGTGTTGGTGTTGGAAAGATTAATTCAACCACTAAAAGAAAAGCCTCAGCACAAAGACTGCGTAAAAAGGAGGGAAGCGTAACACTGATTCACGAGAGCATCCTCTGCTCCAGGGCTCTGCCCTAGGCTCCAGTGAAGCACGTTTCCAGCAGAAGAGACCCCTCTGGAAGTAAAGAGAGAGAATAGGAGCAGTTCTATTTGTTAGGGTGAACAAAAGGAAAACAGAAGGTGAAGTGAACCTGAGTCTCCTATATAGGACTCTGAAACGGCACCATCAAGCAAGCAAGCGTGCCACAGGTTCCAATGGCTAGAGGATAAAATTATACAAATTCAGGGAAAAAAACAAACAAACGAACAACAACAAAAAAAAAAAAAACACAATCAGGAGTAAGAGATTTGTTTTTATGGTGACTGTGATGAGGCACTTAAATTTTCAATCAATTCTTCATGATTAGGAATGTTTCATTCAAGATTGGATTACTTTTTAAACAAATTATCTTTACTCAAATAGGGCTTTATTCAGGAGAAAAGCAATACCTGTATTATTAGACACTGAATTAAGATGCTCTTGCCATGAAACAACTACATTTTAATTTACTCTTCATAATTAAAAGCAAATCTCTAACTACCTTAGGCTGATTTTTGTAAGCATCCATTTAGATCTCCCTGTTGTTCTAAGTGGACATCTTAAAACACCAGAGGGTAGGTACCAAAAAACTTCTAAGCCTGAGATTCCTTGAAATGTGTCAATACATTTTTAGTTAGAGAACTCAAGCTCTGTCCTTCATGAGCTGGGAGAGGTCAGCTAAAGAGGTGAGTTCTGCAGCACTTTTTAAGGGGTTTTAATGTCCAGATTAGGACTGGAGACTCAGGGGGACAGGCGAACAGACAGAGACAGTGAACAAAACTGTAACCCCAGGAAAGGTGCTCCCAGCAGCAGCTACCTCTGCAAAATCAGCTCTGCCATACACTATCTGTCACCAAAAAGAGCAGCTTGGCTTTTTCTTGAAGAGAGCAACATTTCCAGCTACTCTTTTTTTTTTTTTTCCTGCATTAACAGACATTTTGGGTTGTTGCAACAGAAGCAAGCTGGCTATTTTAACGCCACTATAAGAACTGTCATCTTCACGTTCAGATCAGTGTTTATTCACTGCATCTGTAAGCGATGCAGACCAAAGGGATCGTCTTCAGCACGGCACTTGAGTGGCACACAAAGCCCACACAGGGGGGCCGAGTGCAAGCCCAGCCAGCCCAGAAACGCACCACTCAACCCCAGCTCTTAGCTGCCTCTGCAACCCCACTGCCTTTCCCGGCTCCCCACGTACAGCTCTCAGTCTAGACCAACATGTGTACATGCAATCAGGAAAACTAAATGCATGTAGTTATGAAGATGAAAACTCAAACCAGAAACATGCACTAAAGCATTTGGCAACCAACAGAACTGTTCAATGGTACCCGTGAGCCGGATTTTCAGTAAATCAGAACAGCTCTATGAATGCTCTGTCCCACTGTACGAGTAATTATTGAAGAGCTGAGAAAACAGACTTGTTCCTGCAAGTTCCTCGTGCTACCCCGAGTCAGACAGACCCTGTTGTTCCCAGCTGGCACTTTCAGAGGGAGAGGAGCCCCAATTCCCTATCGGCCCTCGCTGAGTTACGGCAAGGCCAAGAAGAAGTGAATGGCCCAAGTTCATTGCTGTTCTTCTGAATTGACTTTGGCCTCTGAACCAGAGCTGACTGCTGCACGAGTTACTTACTTAGCACAGGAGGCTGGATCCTCGGCTGCTCTCAGTCGCTCTCAGTCCATTCCCCCAGCAAGAACGATGCCAATTCAGATCAAACCCTATTGTACAATAATGACATTCAGATAGCACAAGCCAAGTGCTGAGAGCAGCTGAGCTCTCCCACTGCCTGGTGGGTTCAGGAAGAGTTACAGGTGTAGGATTTGGCTTGGCAGCTTTGTTTTATTCCTCATCTATTTTCATGCATGTTTGAGCCTTCCCTGTCACATTGCTAAATTCCAGACACAAAAAACCACTGAAGAGAATTTTTTTTTAATGACAGAAAAAAAAAAAAGAAAAACAAACAAACAAAAAAAAAACACTGCTCTCTAATCAAGTGAAATCTATAAAAGGTAGAAGTACAGCCCTTCCACGAGTACTTCAAGAGCCCCCCTCTGACATAAACCCCATCAGTGGGTGTCAGTCCCTTGCCCTACCTGGGACCAGCACACCGGCCAACCCTCCCCTGAGGCTGGGATGCAGCGGAGCATCGGTGGCAGCCCCAGGGGACAGGCGCACAGGCGGCCGAGCAGGTGGCTGCACACGCTGCCTTTCCCACCTGCTGCCCCGTGCCGAGCTACAATGAACTTGTCAGGCCGTGCTATTGTCACCGAGCACAGATGTCGGCTGGGCAGCCAGCGCCCCGCTTCGCCCGGGGGTGCTCCAGCCACTCACTGCGACTTGCTGGCGGAGCCGTTTTTAGGAGCATCCTGCTGTTCAGAGGGGCACTTGCCTGGATTTCCTTAGGTGATTTCTCTCCTTTCCACCCACCTTCTTTAGCTATTTGTGTAACCACTGTGTTCTCCACTCTGAAGGGTTTTTGAGTCGTTCTTGCCATGTTTTTGTTTGTTTGCTCGCTTCTGGCTTGCTCAGTGATCCGGTGGTTTCAGCACAGAGCTGTCCCAGCTCCTGCTGTCCAATGGGACTATATGCAGAAATTACTCTCCCCGTGCCCCTCTAAGAACTCACACCAAACTGTCTCCATTTCTAAGGCAATAGCCGCTTGCTTGCTTGCACACAGCCCCACTTCACTGCCTTTTAAACACAAAAAAAAGATTTCTTTTCCACCTGAAAGTCCAGCAAAGCTTCCCACTGCTCCATGCAGCCCCACGTTCCTTCCTCACCACTGCAGCTCTACACAGCCCTTCCCCTGCTCTCTCCCAGCCATTCCCATTACTCCCACCTCCAGTTTTGCTCATCATTTCCATTCCTATCTTCCTTCCTCCTTCTTGGGTTTCTGTGCATGGACAGAGGTCTGGGATGTCTCCTTCTGCTGATCTCCTCCTGTATCTTTCCCACTTGCTGCCCCAAGCCCCACCAGCTCTTGCTCCATCCACCTTCAATGCATCAGAGCTTTCCCACCTCACTCACTGTACCATGACCAACCTGGACAGAGGGTGAATCACACATCATGTGCATTTCTGCCTCTGCCCCATAGTTAACTTTAAGCGATAAGAAGGAAGAGTCCTGTCCAGAGAAGAAAAGAGCAACAAACACCTTTGTGAAGAAGAGACAGTACTACGAGAATTGCTCAGTTTGCACTTGGAAAGCCGCAGACTGGCATCAAAAGCAAGCAAGGAGGTGGAAGTAAACTGAGGTGGACAAGACTGATGCAGATTCTCTTTCATTTCATCTGAACAAATGAACACTGATTGGTGTTGTACAATTCAACCCAGTTTCCTCTGGTTTAGCTCCCACTCATGGATGTCCCACCTGAGCTGTAGGACCACAGCCTAGAACTAGACAAAGGACTAAAAGACTCTACTGTGTGTAGCACACAGCAGAGAAGACAACTGCCTTCACAGATCTGTCAGAGTACCTGGCTGAGTGAACAGGGAAAATCAGTTGTCCATGTGAATTTTGAACAGCACAGGAAGATAAAAGCTTGAACTAAGGAACCAGGAGGTTTGTGCCAGACAGGAGCTTCCTCTCCCTAGGAGCAGTTTGAGAGTCAATCAATCACGCAGAGGAGGCTGGAAGCTCCATCTAAGAAGGTTTTTTGGGCAACCGTCTACAGCTTGAGAGTCCTGACAGGAGGGACACAAGCTGTTTTATTTTCCTTGCCTGATTCATTATGGCAGTGAAAAGAGCACAGTATTTTACTCCAGCCCCCCATACAGCAGAACTATGTCCTTTCCCCTCTGAGCACTTGGCAGAGATGGCAATGGAGAAGGTCAACTTCATAAAGATCAATGTAGGAAAGCCACAATCATGACAAGGCAAAAAAAACCCAAACAAACTAAAACACTGCAATTTCTACCCTTGATGAGTTTGGAGGAAGGTTGTTTCAGATCCCCAAAAAGGTCCTGTGACTGTTTTCTTCCTAAACACTTCACTTATTCCAGGTACTCCAAAATAATTCAGCCTGTGAGGGGTGGAAAAGGCTTTTTCCTTGCTTGGGCTCCCAGAGGTGATCTCTTGACACATGGAGATACAGCACAAGGCACGTATGCACTGGGCTTGGTGACTCTAAAATGGTGTTTTGAAGTAAACCCACTAACCCTGGCGTGCCAAGCTAGGCACAGAAAAGCTGCCTTACCCACCAGCCCCTCGGTCGCTGTTGGCCTCCTGCTGAATAAAGGGGTCAAATTCGAGTTGAAAGCATTCCTGGTGAACAGTCTGAGGACATGGGAACCTCCGCAGGCCATGACAAGCTGGAAGCGGTGCCGGGTACAACAGCTGCTCCGCTGGAGCACCGACATGGCAAAGCTCCCCAGTGCAACACGACAGCTTCAGCAAGCGGGTCCCCGACTGTGCAAACTGCTTTCAGAATCAATTACCCATCTCAGCCTCTTCTGGGCAAGATGCAACATCCCACTTGTTTTTTTATCCTGCAACCCTACCAAAAGAAGGGAGCACCGCTAGGATGCCTTTTTAGCAGTAAAATGCTAAGGAGATGCAGAGCAAACATGTACCTGTGCCGAGGGGAAAGCTGGGAGCAGGATGCTCAGCAGCTACCAAAAGGACTGACCGAAAATAAAGGCTGAGGAACTGCACGAGACCAGAAAGACACAGGCTGTGACCTGAGAGAGGGCAACCCATGTCACAGCCAGGAGCAGAGAGGCAACATGGAGACAGGATGGCTGCAGAAGACACAGATGCCATGTGGAGGAAAGAGAATATTTTAAGAAACTTGGGCAAAGCATAGCCAAGTATTGCTCTGAAACTCTATTCAGGAGTGCAGATGAGGAGAATCTATGAAGCAGAGGGCAGGATTGCAGCTCCCCCGACATACTTTCAGATGCCAGAACCAAAAAAAGATGAATTGCCAACGGGTCTCTGCTGCCTATGAAAGAACCATCTCCCATACATCAGCCCTGCAGATAGCCACCTTCCACCAGTGCATCTGCCTGCCTCCCCCTCTGCCAACCTCAAGGGTACAGAAGGCTTAAGAAGCAAGATTTGACAAAAAACTTTGAAGAAGCACTGTTGCCTTCTCCCAAATCTGCAGCTCTGTGATATCTAAAGCATCCCTGGCCTCTCTGCGTCACCTCTGCCCCCAGAGCCAGGGCTGGCCACACGTTTGGAGGGGACAGGAGAAGAGCTGGTGTAGATGAACAGCACAGCCTGGAGCCTCTGCCCGTGGGCTGCAGACAGAAGGCTTCATCTCAAGGCACTTCTGGGATGCCTTTTCACCTGGAAAAAATTTCTGCTGTGGCAAAATTCCCTGTTTTCCATATTTGCAAAGAAAATAGCTGAGGCCACAGCTACACTCAGAGCGATGGGGTGAGAGACGCTGCTCCCCAGCCAGCCCCAGCACCCCTGGCAGGGTGCGGCAGCATGCGCCCAGCCCTGGGAGCTCTCACTCCTCCCCCTCAGTCCGAGGGAAGGATTTGAAGGCTTCTTTAATTATTAACCGTTTTGCTTTGTTTTCCTTCTCCACTTGAGAGCAGCGGCTCTTTGGAGGCCGGAGAGCCGCTTTACGGAGCGCCAGCCCTGATGAGACCGTCCACGGGACTGGCACCAGCCGTACCCACGCGCGGCTGCATATTCCCTTACAGCCTGCTCCCATTACCATTAATGGGAACAACGTGTGCAGATGAATGGGAGAAAAGAGTCTAATGTCTTTATATTATACCACCAATTAAGTACTCGGGGTCGTGTCCTCAGATGATGTAAAGTAGATGAGATCCGCTGAACTTAATGGATCTCTGCTGATTTACACCATATGAAGAGCTGGCCCCCTCTCACTTGTATTAAAACAGCCGAACCATTCCAGCAGCCTTCGTGTTTAACAGCTTTGCGCTCTAGCCAGGCTTTGCTATCACTCCAGTCCATAAACCACAAGCTTTATTAACTAATAATTAGTTTTTCACGTTAAGTTTCATGGTCATGTTTTAAGAACTGCTGCCCTTAGGGCAGGTGGGGAGTTTTGAAGAGACTTGAAGCTGTGGGAGCAAAGCAGAGAAGAGGCATTGCCAGGCTGCTTGGGGCGTTCAGCCCCTGCAGATGCAGAGGGGTTTGTCACAAGTGTGTTAGCACCTCCTGCCCCGTGAAAGCACCAGGGAGTGAAGCACCTCGAATTGAAGCAGAGGCATTTCTCTTGTGAACAGGGAGTTGATTTTAACCACGCAACCAGCCTCCTGCATTTTCACAAGGTACCTGAGCTGTGCAAACACAAACCTGGGTGCAAGTATCTGCCTGAGAATGGCAAAGTATAAATGCTGGACATCACAGAGCTGCAAAGCATCTGAATACACAGAGTGTTTGCGGCATGGGGCAAGCAGGAGGGCTTGGCCTGACACACTAACACCTTCCCTGATTTTTTTTTTTTTTCCTGTAGTTGTACAGAACTGATCACTGGAAAAATAAAATGGTGTGATTCTGGGCCACATCCTTCTCCTGTGTGCTGCTCTCGATGGATACTTGAGTGTCTTAAACACACTATCCCAATAAAGGAGCTAAGCTTGAGAAGAACTCTGGATTAAGCTATAAATATTATTTTTCTCATCATAGATAATTTACTCTCACAGTAAAACACAACTTCCCAAACCAGTATACATTAGCTTCAGCAGGAACACAGCTTGCTCCTTTTCTCCTTTCCGTAGCTGGATTGAATAAAGAACATTTAGCGCATTTCTGCCACCAGAAGGAATAAAAGCAACGTGCTGTACAGAACTGGGGGGGGAATCACGACAGCCTACAAACACAAATGTTCTCAACGAGAAATGTAATACGGACAGCTCTTACAGAGACTGTTCTTGTGCAATAACTTAAACAGTACAGATTACTACTTGGGGAAATAAAAGACAACATAACTTTGAAACTTGAAAAGCTCTTTCTTCGTTGTAATCAATTGCAATAATCCATGTCAGTGATTTAGATGAAGATCAACTTTACCTTTCTTTGCTGATGACACAAAACTAAGAGCAATAAAAAACTTAAGTGCATTTGCGCACAACTAATGGACTGGACGTGGCATGTGCCAGTGGAAGTTGGTAGGTATAATGCAGCATATACTGGATGCCAAATTAATGGGATCATTTGGGCATTCTGGAACACTTGTGGCATTGAGCTTAAGTCATTTAAGGAGCCTGGCAGGGGTTCATGACCTTCCATTTTCAAATGACTGAAAAAGACTAGTAATACTGTACGCAAAACATGACAATGAATTTTATCCCCTCCATCCAGCTGCTCTTTAGTCCAAAGCAGAAAATGAATCTGTGCCTGGTGTCCCTAATAAAAAGTATATAAAAATACAGCTTCACCAGGCAGATGGAGGTTCAGGCAGACAGGCAACGGACCAGACACTGCCAGTTGTGCACATGCAGCCTGACCTTCCTGCTAAGCCTGAGGACTTGCACTGGACCATGGGGCTCACACTGATTGTCCATGGTGTCCACTTCCTACCTGGATTAGTTCTCAAAGAAACTGGTCATAGCAAGGAGGGAAATGTATCTCACTGCCAACATATAACATACTGGAATAGCTGATAAGGTTCAGTTTTGTTCAAGCAGCTCAGAGGAGTTACAGAGCTGGAGACAGAGCAGTTTTCTCCCCATTCCCATGCACCTCAGCACTCTGCTCCCAGACTCTGGCAGGACAAGGCACAGGTACAGCATGGCAGGCCTCACTGGCACAGGGACACAAGCAGTGAGGTCTAATCCTTCTGGTCCTGCCGTGGGGAAAAACAGTGGCAAAGGACCCACCAAACACCAGGTGCTGGTGAAAATGAAGGTCCCTCCAACTCTTACATGTAGAAGTGTGTGATGCTCCACAGAGAAGCGGGAACATTCAGTTGGACTCCCAGGAGGTAAATACTTACAAGCTCATGTTGGAAAATTCACAGAGGATCAACATGGTTCCCTTAACACCTGTACAGATGCTCCAGATGTTACTGGGAGATCTGCTGTGGGACTCCATTACCCAGAGTCAGATTCCGCCTTTTTTTTTTTTTTTTTTTTAATTTTGAGGGTATTTTCAAGAATGGCCTACGGTCTGGATTTGTGAGGTGCTTAGAGACTGCTCCACTCAGCATCCCAGCAAGCTTAGACCACTGTTCAGTGCAGCACAGCACCTGGTCAGCCAACATCACAGCAGTTCGCCCAGCCCAGAGCATCCAACACAGAGCACAGCAACACATCGCTCCCACAGAAGTACCGAAACATTCATCTTTGGTGCCTAAAGAGGGTGAGACCCTTCTCAAACGTCTCTGCTCCACACTCTCCAGCATTTTCCACTCTGGGCACAGCCTACAAAGGATGCATGAACATTTCTGAATGCACAGTGATGCCTTTAGCTCCTATTTTCCACAATGACCTGGGAAGAATATTTTATCTCTTATCCTTAAAATAAATCTATGGGAGTAAGTTGTCTAAATACCACTACTGCTCTAACTTTAGCAGCAGATTTTTAAGAGATCTGAAATGCCTAGAAATGCAGAGAGACCTCCCCCAAAAAGGGGGAAAAGCACATAGGTGCCAAACTGCCACCAACTATAGATCTGCCCATCATAGCTAACTAGGTGCCTCCAGGAGACAAAGTCAGATCCTCAAAAAATAGGTAGACACCAAGTATAAATATTTATTCCACTGGTGCGATTCAGGAAACATTAGGAGCTTGATGTACTCAGGAGGATGGGCAAGGGAGGCATGCAGCACTGAAGGAAAATGCCCCAAATAGCCTAAAGCAAATGATCTACTTACCCGCCCCCCCAAAAAAATTTCCACCTTCACAGCAGGCAAATACTTTCATCCACCTGGTCCAACTTACTCAGCATGTGAGGGGAGGTTCTACCAACTTAGGAGGAAGAGCTATTACAGGCAAGCGCTCACCTGGGCCAGTCACAGCCCTTAAATTATTCCTCATCAGCAGTGGGGATGATTGCCATGCAGAAATAGGTTCTTCAAGGAAAAAAACATAGGCGTGAAGTGTAAATCTCAGTATTATTTATGTTAGCTACAAATGAGATAAATGATGACCTAGCTGAGCAAAACACTTTTGTAAGCCAAGGCTTTGAATATTGTGTAGTTTGCATGTTTAACAGGACCGGGCTTTCATCATGGAGCAGAGAAGGAGAGCTAATAACCCATTGATTTTAAAGCCCATTTAGGAAAAGAATTGCCTATACAGATCTGATCACCGTGCATTACTTCGTAACATCTAATACCCTGGGCACAAAATAATGCTGAGAGATGCAAATTACAGACCTATTTTTATCCTGAGAGGGGCTGTGCCTGTGAGCATGGCATGGGGGCTGCTTTGGGCTTAAAGCAAAGTCAGGAGGAACTCTGAGTAAACAGTCACTGTTCCTCCATGCAGCTTTAGTTACTCCAAGCTCTACCATGTGCATCCTCTCGCTCAGCTGCTCAGCCCTACATGGGAAACCACTTTCCCAAGTGATTAAGCAAAACTAAGGAAGTGATCCGCCCAAATAAGTCCCACTGACAATCCCATAACCTTTAACTCTCATTGCTTTTTTCCATCCTTCTTCGGGAAACATGAGTTTTCCTGGGCTTAAAACTTCTCTGAACAGAAGGGAATGTGAGTACCCAGCACATGCTTTCCACAGCACACACACAGGGACAACGTTTCACTTGTGGATTTAAGAATATTTTGGAAAGATCATCCAAATGCTAAGAACTATCAATTTCATAGCAGCATCAAGCTTCAACACATTAAAACTCAGTTTGATAGGATGTGCAGCATCTTCAGCACTCTCAGACCACGTCTCTATTTACACTGCCTATGCTCAAATGACTCTCCCTGAATTAGCCATGCTGCAATACAGTTGCAGGAGCTGCTACTGCCCTCAGCTGCTTGCACGCCATTGGTCTTTATCCTCTGCTAAGTGGAGCGTTTTAAGAGGTCTTCCATGGAGGTTAAGGAGTGGTTAGTAACAGGTTAGAGGGTGGGGGTACAAACCATGTTCCCCTGCAACAAGCCAGAGCCCACACTGCAAGAAGGCTGTATCAGAAAGTGGAAAGTCAAACTGCCACCTGTGCATGACAGCCCGACTCCAGTTATTCGCCACACAGCCCGAGAGCAGTACACAGAGAGGACAATCAACAGGACCAGGAGAACAGCCTGGCACCCCCAAAAGGTGCCCTCTCCTCCATGGGGCACCCAAGTCCCCCAGGATTATGTTCTTTGGGACAGAAAGGCTCAAGCTGGTAGAATCTAAAGTCCACACAAGCCCTTGTGGGTTGGCTTTGTCTGTTGATGGACCTTCAGGGCAGGGACCACCAGAAAACCCTGACACACAGCTGAATTGGTCTGGCAGGGACCACTGCTGTCATTCATAGAGAAGGAAATACTGTATATTTGCTACCAACAGTGTTTTCCTGAGGGTCCTATCAACGCTGGGTTTACTGGGCAGTGTGGTTGCAGGTAACCCTCATTTCTGTCCACTTCAGCACGACCACTCATAACAGTACCCCCATGCTGCCCATGTACTCTTGTCTTGCATGCCGTGGATGCACAAGGCAGACTGTCTCCCTCATACTCAGCACATCTCAAAACCTCGAGACCAGCTCCTCTGAAACAAAGGCACCAGCCACAACCCCAGCAAGCCCAAGTGCGTGGCTCCCAGTACGTAAGCTCCAGTATTCAGTGACTATTCAAATGGCTGAAATGGAAGCTACTGGTTTCTGAAGTCCTTTGGGAAGTTGGAGCTCCCTGAGGCTTGATCTCACTGCCCACGGGCAGCAGCAGCAAGGGGAGCCCAAGCCTGGCCTGAGCTGCCACCACTCGCTGAGCTCAGACCCGCCTGAGCTGCCTTTAATAACAGGGCTGTAAACCCTCGGTGGCTTTGCACTAGATCCTCGCCTGCCACAAAGCTGATTACTGCAATACGCAGCATCATTATGCTCTCTGCAAATACACAGATTCTGGCTTACGGCAGTTTGGGGGGGAAAAAAAAAGTGCAGGACAATCAGGAATACACAGAAGTTTATGGTCATAGGACACACAAACACGTAAAGAACAAGGCTGTCTTGGAAACAACGCTGTTCATAGATGTTTTGGGGGGCACGGATAAAACATCACATCAAATCCACGTGTGAATGTGGGTACCCGTGTATTCGAAACCCCTGGCAGTTTTTCAGAGCTTGTCTCTTCCACATTTTCGCGAAGACACGGGTTCCTCCCCGCTCTTCTGCGGAGGGTACCTCGGGTTTCTCCTCTCTGCTCTGCGTGCGGTGCTAACGCGGAGAGCCGCGCAGCTCCAGGCGCAGCACCCAGGAAGTGACAAACCTGACACCGGTGACCTGGGCAGGACCCACGGCCGGGCTGCTCCGTGCCCCCGCCGCCCGCCCGGTGCCGCGGCGCCGGCAGCGCTTCGCCGCGTACCGAAAGGAACGAAACGAACGGGGAGAGCTTGTGGCTAACGCACAGCAAGAGCAGGGCTACGTGGGGACAGTGACAAGGCCTCGCACGGCCGGACCGCGGCGTTTCCCCAGACCCCACAGCCAGGTATACATTTCCCCGTTGTTTTTTTTTTATTATTATTCCTTTTTTTTTTAAATTATTCTATTTATTTTTCCTTCCCTGCTACGCACCTCACCTCTACCGATTTTTTTTTCCTAACTCAGGTTGTACATTCTCGGCTGGTGAATTCCACCCAGCACCATCACCCATGGTGTGACAGGATTTGGCCCTGCCGTTGGACTTCCACAACCTTCCGATAAACCAAATCCCATCTACAACCTGAGCCTGTGCTCTGGTATCGCGGAGAAAACGACTAGCTAGGGAAAGATTTTCTTAATCCCTCACCCTGACTGCCCTTAAAATGCCCTTTGCCGTAGCCAGGCCGGGGGAACAGCGACCTAGGATCGGGAACGCCTTTAAACTCCTGCAGACTCCCAGACACCGGGGCTGCGCTGCGCTCGCCCGCCGTGGGCGAGTTAGAGCCCACCCCGCTGGACGGGGTGCCCGGGGTCCTGGCCGTGAACCCCTCTGGATCATCGCTAGTTTCTAAAAATACCGTTTTTGTAGTTGGAGGAGCGGTCACCTGAAGCCGCGAAACTGCGGGAGTTTGTTCTTAAAAAAACCCAAAAATTAGAAATTAAAATTAGAACAAAAAAAACCCAAAAATCCCTCTCCGCAGGCTGTTAACGGAGCTCAGCTGCTGGGGAGAGCGGGGGAGACGGCCCCGCGGCGAGGCACGGCCCCGCCACCCGATGCCCGCGGAGAGCGCGCAGCAAAGGCAGCGACAACGAAAACCGTTGGGTGCCTGCCGGGAGGCGCTTCGGAACCGCGGATCCACGGTAGAAAAATTACCGGGAACCGGCAAGGCCTTGCACCGGCGACGCCGCCGGTCCTAGGAAGCGGCGGGCCCTGCGCCCCGTCCTGCCCGGCCGCTCGTCGCTCCTACGCGGCAGTTCCGACGTCGTCCCAAACCTGGGGCCGTTCCTGGCCGCTTGCTCCCGGCCCTTGCCGAGCGACCGGGAGCACCGCGTACAACCGCCCCCGGGGGTGTTGCCGGAGCCCTGCTCCGAGCCCGCCCGCCGGCCCCACTCCCCTCGCCCCTCCCAGCCCCACTCCCTCGTCCACCTCAACGCACCCGACCCGGCCGGCTCCTTACCTCCGTCTCCGCTGAAGGACCGCGGCATCTTCCCGGCTGCTGCCCGACCCGAGCGCCCCAGCCCCGGGCTCGGCTCTTCCCCAACACGGCGGCAGGCAGGGAGCGGAGAGGCGATTTTAAAGAAAACGTTTATTTACACGTCTCGGCAAGTACAAAGTATTATACATGGTCTGTGTCAACCCCAAATCTTCTTTATTATGAAACATAAGGCGCTTTCTCTAGAGTCGGTGGCAAAAGGAGAGGGTGCAGATGCTGTTTCGGTGCGCTAAAGCTCATCGGCTGGGAAGGTGAGAACAAAACCGAGTGTGTTGCCTGAAAGGAGCCCTTATTACTACGGTGAATAAATTACAGCTGACATTAACTTCACCTGGGACAGATGGAAGCTACCGCTTTTCAGCTTAATAGGGTTTCCTAAGCTAATGAGTCATCACCGGCTTCATTTAGTCCCCTCCGCTAAGTGATAGGTATTTTTTTCTTTAGACTATCCTCAGAACAGGAAAAAAAAAAATAGCCTTTTGTTCCAAAGCCAACACAAAATATCTATGTTCAGATTTCGATATAAATAATCGAGGTTTTATATAATTCCATATTAATAGTGCCCAAAATCTCGATGCATAAATAAATTAAATTATTAACACTTCTTACAAAAAGTGACATATTTCCCTTCCTAGTGGAACATCGACACGAATATACAAGCGGAGCGCGGGGCCCCACGACGGCAGCGTCCGGTGGCTCCGCTTCACGCCGGCCTCGGGGAAGCGCCGCAGCGGCCCCGGCCCCGGCCCCAGGCCCGGGCCCCGGGCCCGCGGGTGCCGCTCGCCGTCTCCGCTCCCGCCCCGTCTGGTGCGAGCCGCGGCCCCGGGAGGAGCAAGGGGAGCCGCGGCTGAGCTCCGCGGGCGAGTCCGCTGCGTTGCCCGGGCTGCCGGGCTCAGACGAGGGAGGTGACCGGGGGGATCTTGGCGCTCTCCTCCTCCCAGGGCTGCAGGTTCTGCAGCGCGAACAGCGACGAGTTGTGCAGGCACAGCGGGTCGGGCTGGATCGACTCGTTCAGCGACTTCTGGAAGGCGTCGTGCTGCAGCTGCAGCATCAGCCGGCTCGCCTGCTGCCGCTCGGCCTCCCGCTCCTCCGCCGTCTGCCGCCTGCCGGGGGACACGCTCAGCCCGCGCCCCGGGACGCCCCGGGACGCCCCGGGACGCCCCGCCCGGGGCTCCGCGGAAAGCGGCCCTTTCGGCGGGAACGGGGCGCCGCCGGAGCCCGGCGCAGTGCGGCTGGTGCAGCTCCGGCGGGCCGCGGGGCCGCTTCTACCGGGGCTGGGCACGGCGGGCGGGCGGCAGCTGCTCGGCCTCGAACGGAGGGATTCCGGGCGGCGGGAAACGCCTGGAAACCCCCCGCTTCCGAGCATTCCCTCTTTCCGAATATTCCCTCGGTTTTTTGCCAATAATTCCCCGGTTTTCGAATAATTCCCCGTTTTTGGAATAATCCCTCGCTTTAAGGAATAATCCCCAGTTTTCCGAATGGGGGACAATAAAAAGGAAAAAGATAAAAATAAATAACAACAACAATAATAATACTAGAATAATAAAAATTCGCCCCCAACCATTTTGCTGCCGGGAGCCGGCGAGGGGTGAAATCGCGGCCGGACCTGGGGCTTCCCGGGGGCGGCGGGCGGGGAGCACCGCCGGGGGTGGCGGCGGGACGGGGCGGCCCCGGGGGCGCGGGACTCACCGCCACTTGGTGCGCCGGTTCTGGAACCAGGTCTTCACCTGGGCGTCCGTCATCTTGAGGGACTTGGCGAGGGCAGCGCGCTCGGCCGAGGCCAGGTACTTCTGCCGGTGGAAGCGCTTCTCCAGCTCGCAGATCTGCACCCGGGAGAAGGACGTCCGCGGCTTCTTGCGCTTCGGCGGAGTCCGGTTCTGATAGGGGTGCCCGATCCGCCGTGTCACCGTGAAGGGCGTCAGCGCCGCCGCCGCTGCCCGGGTGGGAAGCACAGGGGTCAGCCCCGCGCCCGCACGGTGCCGGCCGCGCCACCCTTCCCACCGGGGCCGCGGATCTGCCCGACGGCCGCCCGCCACCCCCCGAAGGGACCGTGTCTCCCCGAGGTCCCACTGCCCCGTTTCGCAGAAGGGATGCGGAGGCGAGCGGGGCCCGGTCGCCCGCCGGGGCTCCCCGCCGCCAGCCCCGGGGCGGCCGCGCTATCCGCGCCGAGGGGAAAAGCGATTTTTCGGATCGCTGTGAGCGCGGGGAAGGGAATCATCCAGCGGGCCGCCTTTGCTTTTGTTCTTATTATTATTGCTACGATTATTTCGTTTTGCATTTTTTATTTGCCTTTCCGTTCGTTGCCGGGGAGAGTGCTGCTCGCCCGCTCCGCCCCGGCGCCTTACCTGTGAACCGGTCCTTGACGAAGCGCCTGCTGCTCTCCATCCAGGGGAAGTTGAGGCTGCCCAGGCTTGGCACGGCGGGCATGGCCGGGATGGCGCTGGAGATGGGCGGCGGCACGGCCCCGGGGATGGGCCTGTGCGCCGGCACCCGGATCACGCCGGCCGGGGCCAGGCTGAGGTTCACACTGTAAGATCCAGAGTCCTCGAAGGGCGCGCCGATGGCCGGGAAAGGGGCCGGCAGGGCCGGGTAGGGCGCGCCGCCGCGGCCGCCGGGGCCGCCCAGGAAGGTCGCGCCGTCGGGGCCCCGGGGGGGCGGCGGGGGAGCGCTCTCCTGCTCGGGGCTGTTGAGGATCTGGTCGATGCCGAAGCTGATGGGCTCGTGCTGGTGCTGGCCCTGCGCGCCCGCCGGCGGATCCATCCTCCGCCGCCGCGCACCCCTCCGCACCCGCTATAAAGCCGCCGCCGCTCCTCCGCGCTCCGCGGGCCCGGCCGGCCCCGCCGTGCGCCGCGCGGAAACTTTGCCGAGCGCGCGCCGCCCCGGCAGCCGCCCCGTCATCTCCTCGGGGCCGCCGCGCGCCCCGCGCCGCGTGCGCCCCCGCCGCCGCCAT